>JBAMHW010000004.1:6084530-6098268 GCA_037177495.1 Rhadinocentrus ornatus
TGCAGCTGGCAGCAATCCACCTGAAAGGAGTCAATTCCACAGCAATCTCCAGCCCAACCAACCACCCCCATGACAAGTTGCTATGGTCGCTACATGCTATGATGCTAAGTTAGCCAGCCAGTTAGTTTGCAGTCGGTTTAACGTTATTGTTGGAACATCACAGTTATTGGTTTAATGTTACATTATAAACAACCACCACCAAACCTTTTGTTAGCTTACCCCAATGTCAACACAACAACTTTTTTTCCAGCTACATTGTGCCAACATTCCTTCCTTTTGACTAAAATCAAGCATAACGTGTTTTTTCTCTCCACTTCAATGCAGTGAAATGGCTTTATATATCACATCTTCTTATTCTCTTGGGCCCCATGCAAAGCATGGCCATTAATGTTTTACTTCGCCGTGAATCCACCTCCTGTCTGTCCCATGTGTTTGTGCACCTGCCCGCTGCAGGCAGAAGAGCCGAGGATGCGGTGGAGGAGACAGGGGTAAACAAAATCATATAATATAATAATAAAGTGGTCCCTCGTTTATTGTGGGGGTTACGTTATGAAAACAACCCATGATAAATGAAATCCGCGAAGTAACAACCTTATTAGTTTTTCACAATTCAAATGCATGTTAAAGCCTAATTATTCCTCCTTGGAGTGTTTATAGACCTTTTCCAAACTATATTGAACATTTTCAACATTCTCACACACTTTATACGATCTCAAAAACCTACATATATTTAACAACGTGAATTTCTTCATAATTACTCACCCCATGAAATATATTACAGCTTCTCTGCTGGTGCTGCATCCCCACCCTCGTCTGTAACGTCGTTCAATCAAAAAACAAAGCACAGTGAGCTGATTCCTACAGTAAAATTTGGACATAGAATGGTTGAAATAGGATTTACATATACTTAAATATGCAGTGCTGCATACAAAAAAAAATTCACGAAATAGCAAGACTGCAGAAGATGAACCACGATATGGTGAGGGAGCAGTGTATAATATAATTTCATCTCATCTTTATTAGTCCACAAAAATGCATACTGGTTTAGTTCCAGTTATTGTTTATTAATCGGGGTTTAAGTCTCGTCTAGTCTAGTTTAGTCAATGTGCGTTGACGAAAATATTTTTGCTTAATTTTTGTTAATGAAATTAACACTGCCGTGAACACGTCATAATCACCAATCAATAATATGTAAAAATGGTGCTTGCCATGACTGACCTTCTGGAAAGTGTCAGCACACTCTAATCCTGGCTCAGTTCAGTTTACCAGAAATTTGCATGGAAACCCGTTGCACAGGAATTAAAGCACAGAACTCAAATTTATAGCACAGTAATCAAAACAGGTAAAATTTCAGCTGAATCAGCATTTCCCATGAGCCTTTGTGGTCCACATATGTTGAGTTTTGACTCATCATTATTTTTACACTGCATGATGTAGAAAACTATTAGAGGCAACTTATTTGACCATGTTTCTGACATATCTTGTGAAATAAATAAAAATGGGAGTATTGTTTTAACACTTACAGTATAAAAAGTGGCCAATAGTTGGCGCTATAGTTGTCAATGTACAAACATGCTCAGGCAGGGACTGTAGTGTTAATTGGTTTAGATTGGGTGTTGTATGCATAAAATAAAATGATAACGTAGTTGATGGTGAAACATAAAAATTTGAGGAGGCGCCACCGCTGAACACCAACTTCTTTAAGAAAGTTTTTGATAACTTTTAATCACATATGGCTCTGGAGTGTTCAGAGCGATTTTGAGGTCAGTACGACAAAATCTCTAGGAGTTTAGTGAAATGCAAGGGAAAAAATTGGCAAAAGTGACCCCAAAAACGACACTTTATTCAAAATGGCCGACTTCCTGTTGAAATTAGCCTATAGATTAAATAGGCAATTTTGTACGTCCTGCCGGAAGTCAGCCTCATGGTTTAACTCTTCACCTGACTGCTCCGCACGGTGGTCTATCATGGAAGTTGGGGTTCAAAAGCCAGTCTTGGAACACTGTTTTGCTAAATGCAATACATTAAACTAGTCTATGACAAGACATAACATTTCAGACCGTGTAAGAATCAGTAAAATGATTTGATGAGAGCATTCGAGACACATGCATTAAAAATACTTTAAAAAACATGAATATTTGAGGGTAATGATCTCCTAACACTCATACTTTTACTAGACCTTGAAGAACCTTTTCTATCAAAAAAGGGTTCTCTGCATTAAAGGGGTTTTAATAGGAACCTTATTCTTACAGAGAATTCTTGAAGAACCCTTGATCGACCCTTTCTATGAAAAAGGGATTTTCAGACACAAATGGTTCTGGGTAGAACCTCTGCCCTTCACAGAGAATCCTTTTGGAATCCTTATTTCTAAGATTGTAGATTTTGGATCGGTTGCAGGACAGAATCGTTGTGTGTGTTGTTCTGTGCTGAGATTATCAGAGCACACCACACACATTACGATCAAAACTGTTAAATGTCTGATTTTTTTTATCTTCATGTGTGAGGTCTCTAAAGTCAGATATAAAAAAATCCTTATGTGTGAACCAGCGGTGGCCAAGATGTTAAACACAAATTGGTTGATAAAAACAGATTGTTTTCAGGATGTGTTATGGCTGAATTTAACCATGGGTCAAAACTGACCTGTTAACATGAGGGACAGTAACACGAAGCTAACACAAAAAGGAAGGCTAAATGACATTCTGAATGTATTGGAGTTGAATTACTGTGGTGAAATGCAAAAGTAAATTACAAAGGTTCAGTGTACTGATTTGTGTTTTGTGTTTATTGATGTAAACCATTGGCTGTGAGATAATAGCTGCATTTCCATTACAGTTTTTCACAGAATAAAAGCAATATTTCTAACATTTTGACCAAGTTCAATTGCGTTTGTAGGTGTAGATGTACATTGAATGGTGTTAAACGCATTAGCCATTACTCGCGTTAAATCGCATCCCGTGAGACTCTACTTTGGAGGAGAATAGAGATTTTTAAATCTTTGTAAAACTCTGCATTTCACCATTGTTTGCTATCAAGGATGATGATTATATTTTTTCTTTAATTTTTTGTAAAAAAAAATTTCCATCTTTTGCTGCGATGCGCCATCTTTATTTGGCATGGACTGGTCACGTGGCCCGCTATGTCATGTCCGGTGAAGTGTAAATGTGAGAAGTGTTTCCATTACACTTTTGCGATATATTTTTATATCAACACGTCTGAAAAACCACCTCGTGAGAGCGTAAAAACGTTTTTGCGATATTCGAGAGCTTTTTTGGAATCTAGATGTTTCCATTACATTGTTTTTTTTGCAATATTTAGCTTTTGCACAATTCTAGGGGTAATGGAAACTCACCTAATGATGTGAAGTGATGAAAAGTGATGCTAATCTCCTTATCAAACTGAACCAAATGAATCCCCTTTGTAAGTCTTGTAAATATGCCCTCATGGTGAGTTTTTGCAGATTTTATGGAGTAGAGTGCTCTCAATAGGCCAACTGTGTGTAAAGATTTTAAAAAAAAAAATTCTTCATTCAATGCAGTGTTTATAGTAAAAAAACTTCATGGGTTCAATTATTTTAACTGTTAAATTGATGTAATATAAAAGTTTAGATTATAAAAGTTGTACCAGAGTGTACCCGCTGAAAATAAGAACCAACATGAGACAGCCATTGAAATGTTAGCTAATTTAAGCTTGACATTTCATTTTTAAACCTTTATTACTTTGTACTCATGATGAGGTTTAGTTTGCTTAGTTTCCATGGTGAACTAAAGGACTTCTCATTTATCCTAATATAAAAGTTGACTTATGACTTGACAACTCATATAGCCTAAAGCTAAAAACATATCTCAGGCTTTCTAATGATAAAACTCTTAAGTTTCCCCAGCAAAACAAGATCACTGCCCATGAGCTCACAGCTTCACTCTTCCATCTTCAATATGTTTGACACTCACATTAAATATATATAGCAGTTTTTAATAAGCATAAATTAAAACAAGCATTTAGAGGGTTTCATTATATTTAAAATAGTGCTAAAGTGATTAAAAATATATTGGCATCAACATTGTTTAAACATGTATTTTAGATTAATATGGATTTCTTCTAGAAAATTAATGTCATGTGGTAAAAAGTTTTTATCTAAAAGCATGATGAATGAAGACAGGATAGAAGTACAACTTGACTCGTGTTTTTTGGTTCCTGCTTCCCTATAAATTAATCTGTTTAAAACTTTAAAAAAGAAACAGCTACTCACTCTTTCACTTCATCAAATTTAGTGAAACTTCATTTAAACACCTTTAAAAAACATCCACATGTTTCTTATTAAACTTATTAGCTGCATCCTGTTGAATGACGATGGTTTCATCAACAAAATTAAATATTTACCCAAATGATATTCTAGTGAAAATGTGATGAAAACATTGTCTTATGTGAGCCAAATAGGCAATAGTTAGAAAAAGGGATACAATAATTCTGTATTGCTTATAACTAAAAAGAAGGCTCCTCTCTGTCCATCTCAGCTGGTCCTTTCCCGTGTCATACGAAGTCGATGGGTGGATTTGGCACAAGTGCCGTCAAACCACGACGGCATGACAGATTTTCAGATAAAGAGACAGGTTGAAAGATTAATCATCACCAGCTATAAAGGAGCTGTGACTAAGTTTGCACCTGCAGATGGGAATACACAAACATTTAGGAGTGAAATTCACACACACTCTCTTTGTAGAAGTGTGCTGTCAATCAAAGCAACAAAAGCTTATTCCACAATGTTTTTCTGCATTTTTACCTTAATCACGTGTAATCCTGGATCCTTAGACTAGCTGCAAATCTGAAAGGATAAGGAATCGCTGATTATACAACTGTCACACTGTTTAGCCAAGTACAAAGTGACAAGCCATCTGACTGAGGCTGACTCACATGCGTACACTCACAGTAGAAATGATAAAGATACTGAAACCTAAGGCAGTGAAAAAAAGCTTTTTATCTCAGAAAATATCAGGAATATGAACATCTGAGAATATGAGGTTTTATATTTATATTATAGTTCTGTTACAGCAATATCACTGAGTAATTTGGTGCACATCAGATGGACTGTAAACGTCTTAATTTATCCAATCACTCTGGGAAAAGACAAACTGGTTAGATTTCCAAGCAGTACAAAGCTGCCATCCTTCATGGCTATTTTAGCCCAATGCTGATATTTAAAACACAAATTAGTTGCAAAATATACCTCAGTGGTTCGTCACTACAGTCCTCTAACACTGACAGTTGACAGTAAGAGATTAATGTACTGTAGTTAAATGTAACAGAACTGTAATATGCACAGCTTAAAGCCATCAGTTTTAAACATTTACTCCCATGTGGGAGACCAGGGTTCAAATCCCCCAGGGGACAAACATTTACACCTTCCAGTTGGGTCCTTAGGCAAGACCCTTAACGCTACTGCCTAACCATTGTAAGTCACTTTGGATAAAATCGTCAGCTAAATGACTGTAATGTAATGTAAATGTAACTCAAAACTGCTAGCTGTAAATACAAAGCCTGTAAATAATAAAAGAATAGAATTAAAAATTTCATAAGAAATGCGAATGAAAAGTTTAATATCCAGAAAAATCGAAATTATCTAAACTGCATTAAGAACTTGTTTGAAGCAGAAAAGAGCATTATGAAGAGAAAAAAATCCAGCAACAACCACAGACTTACAACAACCTGTTCCATCTCATGCACTTTTCCAAGGTGTACTGGACTTTCTACTGTCCAACACCGTCAAACTCACCTCATTGTTAATTCTGTCACTCTTCTATTTGCCTATTTTTGTTTATACTGGTCACACAGGTCCCTGTTCTTTAAATCGCATCTTCATTCCCTTGTTGCTTTCCTGAAATACTCCTGATACTAATTACATTATAATGTACAAGCAATGTTGTGTATTTATAATAACCTTACAAGTACTTAAATCAGTGGAGAAGATAAAACTAGACACAACTACAGTATAAAAATGATAAAATTAAACTTCTAAATGATCTGCCAGATAAACTAGGGATCAATTTACTAAAGAAGGTAAATTTGCACATGGCACAATTAAGAGAGTGCATATAGGAGTAAAAGTTCAGAAGAAATCCACTGATATTGTACTCATCAATGAACACAGGTGCTGCTCAACTCAATGTTTGTCTTCCTGTAGGTGCTCCTGATGATTGTCTGCTGTGTTTTCTGACAGAGACCATTGACTTCTTAGCAGGTGTAGCAGCTGATTGTCTCTTTTTATTCTGTTTGGGTTTGACTGTACAGGTGTTGTGGTTGTTTTCTATCTTTATGTAATTTTTCCTGTCTTTACTCTCAGTTTTTCTGCCCCTCTGTCATGTCCAGCATCAATATGTAAATACAGCTATGAAAAAATGTATAAAAAAATAATACATACATAAGTTTATATCCATTAAGCTCTTCATCGCAAAGCAAATTTGTTTAACACAACACCGAAGCCAGATCATCGAATTGCTGTCACAATACTGGACAGGACACATGCATGGCTTGTGAGTCCTCATAAGTAAACTAACACATGGCCCTATGCACACTGTTTTTCCTAATCATCTATGTTAATACTTCTCCTGCATGAAGATAATTGTCTTCAGCACATGAGGCCGGAATAATAGATAATAAATTCTCTTGCAGTGTCCATCTTATTCTTCCGTTCCTTGTCTTCTCCATTGTGAATCGTTTGATTTATTTGTGTGTGTGTGTTTGTTGCTTGTTTAAGTGTTTTAACATGTGTTGTTGTTGTACTCTGTGCAGTTCCAACTATGTGGCATTTGCACTACATGCGGTTGGTCACAAAAAGGAGAGGCGGACCATCACAAACCGGTCCAGATGACAAAATTTAAGTCTTAAAATCTTCCACACACATGCGGGGAGAGAATTATCTTTAATTTGTTGTGATAATAAGGAAAAACGGGCTTGGCTTACCCACGGTTTTCCCAAACACAGAATGCACATCGGTATGTAAACATCTTTTCCATCATAGATAATGTAACGTCATGTCATTTGTTTTGTTATTCTGTTGAGTCAAGCATCTTTTATGTGTTCATTTTTCAACTCATAATATTGTTTTTTTTAATAAATTATATTGGCACATTGTGTTTGTCTCTTGCTCTCCTCTGGTCATCATTTCTTCTCTAAATCATTTGATGCAGCCTATATTAGATGTGAATGTTACGTTGTGAATATTGCTTCCTTCTTGTGCTTAAACTTTTGTTATGTATTGTGTAGTACTATGGTAGTTTATTTTGTTTTTGTGAATACTGGTGTGATTTAGGCAGCCTAAACAACTTTTATTTACACATTTCAATTCCGTCCTTTTCTTTTTTTTCCTCTCTTCCTTCTTCTCCCTGTCAGGTTTGGCACTGGCATATCAAGACTAAAGAAAATAAGATTATAATAAAAATAATAAAAATATTCCAAACATCAAGGGCAGCCATTTATATAACATGTCTCTCTTGGAAGAGCAAATCTGTCCAGCAAAATATAGCACACAGACCAGCGTTCTGTATGTTAGGATGCTGGACAGGACAGGGTAGAAAAAAAAAGAAGGTAGATACGGAACATTTTGGTACTGTTGATTGCCTTAATGGACATTGTTCAGGTTTGGTCTTTGAAAGGACAATGAATGTAAGAAGGCTGTCAACAAATTCTAACCAGTTTTCCCTCAAGTAATCATTCACCAGCAGACATTTACATATATATTTCACATCTTGTTCCTGCTGTCTTTATCTACCATTTTGGGCTTCTGTGATATAGCAACTGTATGCTAAGTGTGTCACACTTTAACTTTTCCAGTAAAGCACCATTGCTCTGAGTCACTGCTTTATAAACAGGCTGATTATAGAACAGGATATAATAATCCACAGATTCGTGAGTGTTTTTTCCACGTCCTGTTGACTATCCATTCAGTGAGATAACATACTCATACATTAGATTAGAAACCAATATTTGAGCTATTTATGTTTTGAACTGAGATATAATGTGGTTTCACTGATAATGGGTCTTGTTTTATTCAAATTCAATAAAGCTAAACTTTACAGAAAAAACAGGACCCTACAGCAGCTGCAACAAATACATATGAACTCTGTGTTGCATGTTTGTTAATAATATGATTATTTCTGGTTAAAAATTAGTAAGTTAATTAAAAACCCAATTTAGAAATGGAAAAAAAGTTTGTGATGAAAAGAAATCAGTGTATGCTACTTTTTACTTTGATCCTCACCTTTAAATATAAATCTTTTATATAATCTTTTATAAAACTAAAAGACTTGCTGGACCTGAGGACACCAGTGTTATGCTTGGACCCTTCGGAGACAGGTGAAAGGTTTAACCAGACTTTATTGTACAATCAGGGAGCAGATGAATGAGCTTACATATGAAAGGAACCGGTGGAACAGACAGAGGAACCGGCATTGCGCTGGGGAAGAGGATGAGGCCATGTAGAGCATAACTTAAGTCCGACCAGGAGTGAGTATGGAGCTGGGGTATGTATGGAGGACAAGCGAATAGGAAACAGGTGTGCTTGCTCAGGTTGACTGGAGTGATGATTAGGGACAGGTGTGGAGGATCAAGGGGAGCGCTGACTGGGGAAGTGAAGGACAGGATCTGACACCGTGCACCCATGTGTTTTAAGGGTTATGTTGTCCTGTTCTTTTGCAAACACATCTCAAGGTCTGCAGCAGCACAGGACTGTTGCTGTGTAATTTTTCAGTTAAAATGCTCTATATTGAGTATAAGATCAGGTCAGAACTGCATTTAAACAAGTCGAGTACCAAAAAAACCCTCATCTGCAGCCTCTCTCTTTGTAATGTGTGCAGAATGTGGTTTGCACCAACCCGTTGAAAATACATGACCATCTCCAGAGAAGATGCTATTCAGAAATAAGCTTACGTTGGTCTCAAATCCCAGTGAACATATCTGCATTAAATCTGCTATCAAATAAATATGAAAGAGCTTTGCCAAGGGAACTGATACAACACCATACCAACACAGAGTCTGAATTTTAGTGTTGTTACTGATAACAGTCTGGACAGTCCTTCTGGTCTTTGGTCTGGAAATATGGCATCCACTTCCTCCAAACAAGATATTGAATACTGATTTGTATTACTGCAGTATGCATTTCCATTGTGTGATGGTCCATTTCAGATGACTTGAGTCCAGAGAAGTCATCATCAACTCTAGACAACATTAATATAAGGCCTCTTTTTCTGCTTTGTAGTCTCAACAAAGGCTTCTGACAGTAATCCCTCACTAGTGTGGTTATATCAGACTGATTCGTGACAACATTTTATCCAGTGTCATCGGAGGGATCAAAGATGGACGTCCAGAATGGCTTGTACGCTTTGCTTAATATGCTGATTTTTCTCCAAATTTCATGAATGATTTGATAATAATCTCTTTTTGGTGAAATGTGCAAATCCTTTCTTCTTTTTCATACAAGTGTTGACATATTGGGAAACGTCTACTCATGTTTGCTCAAAGCCTTTTTTTTATCTTCATTTAAATGATTGCAGTCACCTGCTGCTGCCTCATTTGTTCTTTAATAAATCTTGGGTTTATACTTTTGGTTGTTGCTGTCTTTCTAAAGGATACCAGTAGCCCCATCCAAGAGATTCCTGACAGAGAAAGAGGTGGAAGACAGACAGGAAAGTGCCACTTGACCCAAACCCAAGCTACAAATGGTAAAAGGATAAGCAAAATGTTAATGGAAGTGGAAAACAAATTGACAAAGAGGAAAATTAAAAAAAGATACTTCAGATATTTTCATGATCAACAACACTTTTCTACAATGCTACTTTTATCCCTTATTGCATCCCCAAGTTTGTACATCTGCAATTCATCATCTGCACCGAAGACTTCCGATGGGAGCATAACACTCAAGGAAAAGGGATGAGGGAAGAGGAGCTGAAGGAAGAGTAGCTGAGGTAATAGCCGTTTAACAAAATGAGACATTGTTGCATCAGAGCTGCCTTCAGAAGTCAACGTCATTCAAACATCAGGTGTGAAACAGCTGCATCATGTATCCAATATTTTCTTACAGTCTTCTATATTTTATTTCTGTTAGATGAGCATGAACAGAATTTGTGACACATACTTCATGTCTTTTTTTAGTTCAGTCATGGCCCTTTCAGACAACACAGATGCTTAAAAAAAAAACCTTTACAAAGGGCAAGCCTGTGTATGTGCATTTGATAGTGTGTTTTTTAACATCACCAGTTTTAGCCAACAGGAGGCCCCAGTGAGAACTGTGAGAATACGATATATTACTTTTGAAGTGGCTGCAAATTTTTTGACATTTTAAACCAAACTCGTGCTCAGATCTTACCTGCATCATGTGATATTATTTTTGACTATTTTAACAACAAACTAAAATCAGCCATTGACTCAGTAGCGCCACTTAAAACAAAAACATCAGGAGTTAAACCCAAAACACAGTAGAGAAGCCAGGAAATTAATGAGTTAAAGAGAAGCTGCAGGAGAGCAGAGAGGAAATGGAGAAAACAGAATTAACTGTCCATTCTGAAAAAGTAACCAAACCAGTAAAAAAGGCAAGGCAACTCTACTACTCAAACCTCATTACAAATAATAAAAACAAACCCAAAATTCCTTTTAAAAACAATTGATCTTTTAACAAACACAGATTTTACCAAGTCCTCCATGCCTGCAACAGATGCTGCATGCGAGGTCTTCACAGACCACCTCAGAAGTAAGATCAATGCCATAAGATCCAGATATGTTGATGTTAACAGACCTGAAGCTTTGTTTTTACCTAAAGAAACACTGGAGAGTTTTGTCCTGGTAGATGCAAAGATGTTTGGTCGGGTTTTCTCCCAACAACCTGCATCCAACTTACCTTTTTTAAGTAAAATGACAGAAAAAACTTTTTATTCAACTGCATGAGTTTTTGAATGAACACAAGATTTTAGAAAAATATCAGTCTGATTTTAGGGAAAACCACAGTAACCTTTTAAAATTTGTTAATGACCTCAGACCTAACTTAGACTCACAGAAACTTTCTGTCCTGGTTCTATTGGATCTTTGACACAGTTGATCACCAGATTTTACTAGACAGACTCAGAAGTCTGGTGAGCCTCTCAGGTAATGTTCTTAAATAATTTTACTCCTATCTCACAGATCGCCAATTTTTTGTAAGCATGAATACACGCTCCTCAGGAATCCATGAAGTCAAGTGTGGTGTTTCCCAATGATTGATTTTAGACCCAATACTTTTTAATTTGTACGTGTTAGGGAAATTCTTTCCCAACACCAGACCTGCAACAGTAAACCTTCAACCTAAGGAAGAACCACAAAGATTTGTTATTTAAATGTATATCATTTTACTTGCAAGGAGTGTACAAGTATGATGGAGTTTTTTCACACATTACAAGACATAAAGAGAGGTTCATGAAGTACTTCCCTTTAACATTACACACTTCAGAATTGCACAAGTCTCAGGTTACAGTATTTCCCACTGAAGATAAGCCATGAAAAATAAGAAGCATGGGTAGGTTAGTGTCCGGTCTTGTCCTTATACAATCACGGCCTTTCATCTCCATCTATTCAGCGTGACCTTGGTTCCCAAGTATAAACCAGCACACACATGCACAAAGAATGCTGCTTTTTCTGTCTCTTAATGATTAAAATTGATTAAAGATTGGTACAGAGTATATTCTAAAAACACAATGAATAAAAGATTGGTTCAAAGTATAACAATGAATCATTAATAAAATCACAACACAATAAAATAAACGTAATGATTATTCATTTAATTTTTCTTACAACATGTTACCTCTTGGGGATGTCATCAGGAGAGCATTGATTTCCACAGCTGATGACACACAGCTAAATATTGCTGTGTCTACTGATGACCTGGAGCCAGTAAACCAGTACTTTAGATATTAAGTCATGGATGGCAGAGAACTTCTTACAGCTTAATCAGGAAAAAATGAAATTTTAATTATTGGTCCTGAGGGCAACAGAGAGATAATTTTATCAAAACTGCATCAGCCTAATCCTTCTCAGTGTGTGAGAAATCTGGGTGTTCTTTTTGGCTGAATTTTATTTCACACATCAGAAATATAACAAAAACTGGATATTTAAGAAATCACCAGAGTTCACCCATTTCTCTCTCTTGCCAGCACGGAGGTGCTGATGCATGCTTTTATTTCTAGTAGATTCAATAATATAATGCCTGCTCTCTGGTCTTCCCAAAAAGTCCATCTCAAACCTACAGCTCCTTCAGAAATCGGCGGCACAAGCGTCTTGTAGCCATCTTGTAGCCTTTGGCATGAAAAGCGCTTTATAAATGAAGTTTGATTTGATTTTGATAGGTCCTTCACCAAGCCTCCTCTTCCCTCTTTCTCCTCTCCCTTCTCCTCTCTCAGATTTTATGACCTGAAAACATATTGTTGTGACTTAGTTAAATTAGTGTACCCACAAAGCCAAACTGGACCAAAGCCGAGAGGAGAATGACTTCCTGACATCCCTGACAAATTTGGTGCCCTAGACTAGATTTTAGCTGGTACCCCCTTGTATCGCAACTAGACCTGTCACGATAACAAATTTTGCTGCGCGATAAATTTTGATAAGCGAGAATATTGCGCAAAGCGATAATGTTGTAATTTTGAGACCATTTTCAACAAATATAATGATAATGGAATAATAATGCAAGTACACCCTTTTAAAGATCAATAAACTTTAATTTCTAAATAACATTTTACATTGGAACTGGAAGAAATTTTAAATAACAAAAACAATAAATAGAATGGACTCTTAGTCTCATTAACAATGAATGAAAAACAAAAAACCACAACCAAAAAAAATAAGTAAAGTACGATAGATAATAAAGTCTTTGTTCTGTAAACAAAATTACTTTTCAAAAAATATATAAAAAAATATTAAGCCGGGGCCTCAGACAAGAAAAACCAGCAAAACTGCCAGTTAATACCACTGTATTAAAGAGAAATAGGAAAATATATACTGCGCATCGTTTGTGAAGCTGAAATATCTCCCCTCATCACTGCGTGTCAGACTGATCTATGAGCAGTGACTGAACCGCGCTGGCAACGCTTTTTCACATATGCCGGGACACCGGCCCAAAAGTAATGCGGCCCACTGGGAATCCTCCCGAACCTCTCGATTAGCCGACATTGCTCTTGATGTGTATTTTGTCATATACGGTAGTATATAGGCTGACTCTATTCGTGTAATGCGCCTGCGCATAACAGGGTTTTTACAGTAGACCAGGTAGTGGGGGCTTTGTACTGACGTTGTAGGCTACATGTGTGTGTTCTGCCTACATGTGGGGAGCAGTGATGCAATAAATGAGAAAGTGCTCGCAGCTTTTTTTCTCTATTTGTCTTATTTACATGATTCAGCGTGAGAATTGGCGTGAGAAGCCATTCAAATGCACGACTCTCACGGCCGACGAGTGAGAGTTGGCAGTCCTGTAAAACAAATGCTGCTGCTGCAACATGCTGCTCTCAAGTACGACACTAGAGCAGTTTTTCTTAATCCTGGTCCTCGGGGACCACTGCCCTGCATGTTTTAGAGGTGTCCATCTTTAACACACCTGTCTCAAATGAATGGCTTCTTAGTAGACTTGACAAGCAGTTTAATTAATCTGAATAGGTTTTAAATCTATCTATCTATCTATCTATCTATCTATCTATCTATCTATCTATCTATCTATCTATCTATCTATCTATCT
>JBAMHW010000004.1:6143601-6165500 GCA_037177495.1 Rhadinocentrus ornatus
TATACATATATACACAATTATTTGGTGGCCCTTAAGTATAATGCATAAAATCTTATCTTTAAAAAAAACAAAAAAAACTGTCATAAGCATTTTCCCCTCCTCCGTCCTGCCTGGTGCATGTGTGTGTCAGTCTTCCCCTTCCTCAGTGTGTGCAGGTGGGAGCATAGCTCTTATTATTTCCAGCAGGACTTCTTACGCAGATGTTGTGTCCCTGTCTGGTCATTATTATTCAGAACATCACCATCTACCTGCTGGAACATTTACCTGATTTTAAGTCTTCTAGAAGCGTGGTGGTGTTATCAGCTAGTTGACTAATTATGATTTGGTCATCAAACACTCTCATTTTTTGTTTTATGGATTTTTTTATTAGAATGGATGTCATTTCTGCTGCCAATATGAAGAGAGTTGGGAGATTTTACATCTTTGTTTTACACCTCTATTAATAGTAAATAGAGGGGCCTTGTGGACGTGCTACTAAACTTGTTGTTCCGTTGTAGAAACATTTTATTACTTTACAGAAATTTGGTCCAAAACTGTAAATATGTAAGAACTTTTAAAAAATAAAGTGATGTTCTAACATATCAAGAGCCTTGTATAAGTCCAGGAAAAGAATGAAAGCTCTGTCTTCACTGTACTCAAGTATATCCTGCACCAGTCTGATATTATTGTATATAAATCTTCTGCTCATAAAACCAGTTTGTGTCTCAGTAATTACGTCCATAAAACTTTTCTTCAGACTGTTAGTATAAATATACGTTAATAAGTTGTAGTCACAGTTCAAGAGAGAAATTGAGCAGTAGTTCTCTAGAATTTTGCTGTCTCTTCCTGGTTTTGGTATAAGACTGATGATACCTTGTTTCATACTTTCTGAAAGCAGGTAGTTGCAGATTATCTCTTCAAAGAGATGAAGAGATAAAAGTTGGGAGTTAAGCCATCCGTGCCTGGAGATTGATCCATTTTCAGTCACATGATTGCATCATCGAGCTCTTTTATAAGAATGTTTTTAACACAGTCTTCCCTGAAATAATTAGTGATTTGTGGAATAAAGTCTTTGATTTGACACAGCAGGAGGTCGCAGTCTTGAGCTGAAAAGAACAATCAATAGAGGTTTTGAAAGAAGCAGCTGATTTATTTTGTGCTTAATTTTATGTCTGTGCACTCTGTGTCATCAATGATAAGGGATTATAAATAGTTTTGTTCCTGCCTTTTCTCCTTTCTTACTTACAGAAGAAGTTACTGACTTAAAAGAAATAGTGGACCAATTCAACAAACTTTCTGTAAATTTAGGTCCCAGTGTTGCGATGATAGTACCAAAAATGTATAAAGTTGTTAACTACTGGGACAAGGGATTAGAATAATAATTTTTTTCTTTCAAGGATGGAGAAGGAAGAAATTTTGAAAATAGCTGTCGGCCTCTTGGCAGTCTCCGACTAGTTTTCCTCTCGTCCGATCATCAATTTTGGACGGACGCCCTGTTCTTGGTAATGTCACTGTTGTGCCATATTTTCTCCACTTGATGATGACGGGTTTCACTGTGTTAAAATCTGGTACATTTAAGTTCTTGGAAATTCTTTTGTAGCCTTCACCTGACGGATATCTTTGAATAATGAGATCCCTCTGATGCTTTGGAAGCCCTCTGCGGACCATGGCTTGTGCTGGAAGATGTGGCTACAAAAATGTCAGGAAAAAACTACCAAAACAGCTGAACTTTATTTGGGGTTGATCAGCGACACTGTAATTGGTGACAGGTGTGTGCTGATTCAAATAATTGGTTAAATCTGAACACAGCCACATCCCCAGTTATAAAAGGGTGTGCTCACTTAAGCATCCACATTATCTCAGTTGTTCATTTTTAAGTCACCTCCCAAAGACTTATTTGTTTTTCAATTGCATTGTGCAGGTTATAGGTCACATGAAAGGTGGAAAAAGTTGTGAAATTATTTATCTTGATGTCATTTTTTTACATCACGAAAACCTGGTTTTTGGACAGGGGTGTGTAGCCTTTTTATAACTGTACATTGTATTTGCAATAACATGATAAAATGAAGAACACTCAATCTGTCTGTAATCTTAATACTTACAAGTTATTCATAAACGCACCGTCAATTTACCCAGCACATGCTTAATTGCCTTGTTAACTGTCGACTCACTCTGCTACACTGAAGCTAAAGAAGACAACGGATCATGTTGCTGCAGTTCACATCTCCACCACAAGGTGTCCTGTCATGCTTCCAGACAGTGTCCATAGACGCATCACATGAATGGAGCGTGTTGGAAATCAGACTTCTATGATGTCACAAATGTGATAAAGGCAGTGTGGACATTTGTATATAAAAAGAATGGTTCACTAATGAATGGCTCACAGTTGTGATTCAGTTCCCATCATTCATTTAAAAGAGCCGTTTAAAAGAATTGATTCGTTCATGAACGTCACATCTAGTTGAAATGTTCTAGGATGTCATGTTTGGAGAAGATACTTCTAAGTTTCTTGGATAGTTTTGCCACATGCTGAATAACAATATTTTGCAGCTGTTCTTCTTATGTTCAATTATACTTGCACAAGAAAGAAAAACAAGGGTTAACAACAAAGGGTTAACAGGCTAAGCTTGGGCTTAGCTTTACATTTCTCTCATCGACTTGTAACTGCTGTCTTGATTAGTTCCCTAGAGTCTTATTTACCTGCTAACTGCGGTGTGGTGGTCAGCGCCCTCTGCTCACAGCGAGGTCAAGCTGGGGCTGCTCTGTGTGGAGTTGTTCTTACCATTCATACATACATGCCAACACTCGAGGCAACCCAGGAGCAGAACCATTTGGACCTACAATTGGCACTTGTTTCTTAGCAGCACTGGCAAGTGTTGTGTTCACCATATGTGAGCAACTTGTCAGTTATCAGCCTTGATGTGGGTTACAGCAGAGGTCCCAAACCCAGGTCCTCTGGGCTACAGGAAGCTTCTTGTGGGTCACATGTGGTTCAGCAATCAGTTGTCAGCATGGATGTGGATTACAGCAAGTGTTGTGGGCCACAGGTAGTCCAAATATGAGGACACTGATTACAGTAATTTACCTGTGGGCCTCATGTGATGGTCATGTGGCTGAGTTTTAGCCGCCACAATCACATGAAGTCAACGCCATAAACCAAGGCCAAAAATGGGCCAAACATAAATGCAGATGTGGGCCACATTCGGGCCAAACTTTTTTTGCTCTCTAGGAAAGTGGCAGAAGAGCATTTTACCCAAGTGGGAGATGCTTGAATTGAACTTTTGCAAGTCGTCTTGACCATGTGTTTATGCCTAAATGCATTGACTTGCTGCCATGTGATTGGCTGATTAGCTCTTTGTATTATCAAGGAGTGCCCAATAAAGTTGCCGGTGTGTATATATTTATGTAGGTGTGTATTCCATTCAGCTTATCGCAGGTAAACATGTCAGTGAATAATAAGGAAAACACAACCATCTATACATGAAATGTTAGTGGAAAACGATGGGTTTTTCATTTTTTTATTACATTTACAAAAATTTCCAAGACATTTTACTTTAGCTCTATAGATTAGGTCTATAATGATTGTATGAAAACAAGTGTATCCATTTAAGATAATAATTTACTTTCTGTAATAGTACACACCTCCTGCGTGAATAACTAGCGTCACCCACAACTTCACTTATTTGTCCAACTACCAGCCCAAGTTAATGCCGTCCAGTTTAAATTGCGTGTCACTTCTCTTTGATCTTCTCACTTCCAGTTTTGCTGGTTTACTTCCTCTGATGAGCAGCCCTTTGCAACCCCCCACCCACGTATGCTGCAGGTGGAAGCTCTTTGTTTTCAGCCCTTCAGCACCTTCTCTTTTAACAGGTCCAAGATGACCTGCCTCTCTCGGCTCTCGAGCTCAAATCTGCGCTCTCTTTCTTTCCTCTCAGCCTCCAGACGCTCCCTCTCCAGAGAGATCTTACCTAAGAATGAAAGATCTGAACGTCTGAACAGTGACAACACAAGCATTAAATGAAGATAACATAACAAAGTTATGACGTCCTTCTTAACTGTAAAATCAATGTAATATTTTATGTTGTCAATAAATAATGCTTTACATGAACAGAAAAGGTAATTTTCTTATTATTTAAACAGAAATGACTCAGAAATATGCGTTACAACATTTTAACTGTAAATTTAATAATATATTTTGGTAATTGGATTGGAAATGGTTCTGTAGAGCTGTAAGATGGCTTTACTCCTCTGAATCTCCAGCTCCTCTCGGCGCAGGGAAAGCTCCTCCTCTCGCAGCCGTTGCTCCGCCTCCGAGCGTTTCTCCAGAAAGCTGAGGATCTCTGAGTAGGTCTGGCAGCAACACTGACAGGGCCGCTTGGCTGTGGGCGCCGCTGAGAGCTCTGCTATTTGCTCTTGCTCTTCTTCTGGTTCTATAACCATGAGAAAATTTATCAAACCCTGAGGGGAGCAGAGCTGGA
Organism: Rhadinocentrus ornatus; assembly: GCA_037177495.1. Lineage (NCBI taxonomy): Eukaryota > Metazoa > Chordata > Actinopteri > Atheriniformes > Melanotaeniidae > Rhadinocentrus > Rhadinocentrus ornatus. The sequence goes on from JBAMHW010000004.1 coordinate 6,148,059, forward strand.
TGTGGTTAATGTCTAAAAATTGGACCTTTTGGCAATTATAAGGACAAATAATTGCATATACAGGTGCTTGACCTTGAAATTAAAGGTTAGAGTTAAGAAATAGGATTTATGCTCACAGATTTTTACATTTTGAGCAGGGAATTCTCTTCCGTAGCACATTTTAACTGTATTTTAATATTCATATTACACATTCAGTGTTCATCTCTCTTTTATTTTTATTTATTTATTTATTTATCTATTTATTTATTTATTTATTTATCTATTTATTTATTCATCTTTTGACCCAGTCTTGCCTCGTCCAGTGACGTGAGTCTGTTATACCTGCAGGAGGGATTTGCCTGATGTCCGGTTTGTCCTGTTCTTGCAGTCCCAGCTCCTCTATGACATGATTTCGTCTTTCTTCATCCTAGGAAAGATAAAGAACAACAGACACAGATTCATGACTAGAGATGAAAACTGTTTTATATCTGGCAACAGAAGTAGTAGGGATCCTACTCGTGCAGAACTAATAGTTGCTGTTCTAGGAGCTTAATCTCAGAGGCTTTCTCTGAAAGATTTGGAGAAGTTCATGGCACCTTTAAATATTTAATCAGACAAAAGCCATTCATAATCATATAATTATTTGTCTTTTTATTTACACCTGTAATGCACCAATATTACTCCCCTGCTGGTACTGAACTGTACATTTTCATGACCTACTTAAGCCAATTGTTTATTAACCTAAAATGTGTCACATTCAGCTCTGATAAACTACACAAGCTTCAGGGTTTAACATCTGCTGTGGAAATCCCTGGAAACATGTTAGCAGGTATTTACCTACTTTAAAATAATGTATTCATTACCCACATTAGAAGTATTATTGAATGAGGCGATGACTGGTTGCCACCAGGTGGAAGAACCGGGAAATGAGCAGCTGAAAGTAAGAAGTTTTTTCAACTTTAGACGTTCAGTTTCTGAGGAAGTTTCAGTTCCAGTACAGAGAGTAGATTACTTTTCACCAGCAATGCAAAAAGTCTGTAGAAGATGTCATTTACATGGTCTTTCTAACTTCTAGAATAATGAAACTCCATTAGTAATTCCAATAGTTGGCCGTTATTTTGCTGCATTGTGAAAACTAACTGCTTTTCTATTTTGTCTGAAAATCACAAATGTAAAAAAAAAAAAAAAAAACAGTCACAGGCTGTGACCTAGATTGTACATTCTTTGGTACTTTTGACTAGGGAAGATATTTTTGTCTCACATTCCTGTACTTCTGTCCAGTCTGTATTGATTTAAAATCATCTTTCTCAGCTACGGTGGCTTTTAAAAAGTCTGGCAGCCACTTAAGTAAAAGAATCGGACATATTGGGTCTTCACTTCTAGAAACATGGGTCCTCTTAAAGGCATTTTGACTTGGAAACTCCTTCTCATCTTTCCATTAGATAAATACTTCTATCCAGCTAGTTATCTATTTATTCACCCTAAATAACTGACCTTCTCAACTCTCTTTCTACAGGATAAAAGAGGGCAGAAAATTTCCACTTTCCCCCCATTCATTCTCCACTATTTGGACGAAAACTGCTTAAATTCACAAAAGTGGAAACAAGCATCTTAACTCAGTAGTTATCAAGCATCATTAGTTGTTACTTTATGCTCTTTACTGCAGATATGTGTGTAGATATGTGTGTAAAAGCACATTAATGCAGCTTCATCTGCGTCCAGATGTTTGCTTTGAAAGCATCTACTGCCGTGACGTGCAGTCAGCTACAACTATGCTTCTTATAAATGAAGCATTTTGTTTTCTTTTATCACTTCTACACACTCCAGTTCAGCTGCTCGTGAGTCTGAAAGTTCTTGCACTGTTGATGTGATTTAAATGTGCACATTTCTATCTGCTGACATGGTGGCGCTGCTTCTCACCTGGTACTTTGTGCCCTCACCGCTGGACAGGAGCCCTTTTTCAGCCTCTAGCTCCAAAACCTCATGGAGCAGATCCTCCTTTTGGGCATACAACCTCTCTGTTCCAAACCTGAGTTTAAGCAAAAAAAAGAGACCAATATTTTGTCCACAACTGAACACAGAAAATAGAGTTGGACCTAACGACTATAACTAATGAATTCATTGATTATTTTATATTCTAATGGACTGATTTAATGGTTAATGTTTCACAAAATCTAACAATAATTTTAGGTTTAGTGGATTGAAGGAATAGTAGCAAAAGCAAACCTGTAAAGCACCCAAAAAACAACAACAAATAAACAAAAATAAAGCGTAATGAATGAGTTTAAAGGACCAGACTAAAGAGTATTCTTAATGCTTGAGGTCTCTGGGTGCAGATAAAAGCCTAAGGACTACTCGAGCACCTCAGTAGACCTGTATTGAAACTTGGAGTATTAACCTTCCTTGATCCAGGGAACACAGCTTTAATTATGCAAGAAGTTTCCATAGGTTTTATTTCCTCTTGTTTACAAGCTCTCTCTGAACTTAACGTCTACATAGCAGAGTGATTTGGGGTTTTAGGTGTGAAAGATGTGCTCTGGATTCAGAAAAAAATATGGGACTACTGCTGTACAATAAGAGTATCATTTTATGTCTGTAATCTTGTTCGCTTTAACGTTAAAAGGCCATCATTGCACACAGAATTAAAGTTCAGTGAAACACTGAGCTCTCTGCATATGCATAAACAATCAGATGTTTGAGCATGGAGGATTTTTCCAAGCTTTTCCACATAGACGTTTGTTTTCTGCACACTCAAAAGTGGTCACTGCCATCAAGGTGGAAGTAAATGATGTATCAAAATGTGCAACGTACATCAATTAAATGACTTAGTTGACTGAAGTGATTACAGCCCTAATCTCTCATTGAGCTGGCAACTTTCACATCCAGAGATGCACCCATTCAGACAATGTCAGAGAAGGCTTTCCATATTTTAACAAGACAATGCCACTGTATGCTGAATCTATTACCGCAGCATGGCTTCAGACTATACGAGTAAAAGTGCTGCACTGACCTACCTCTCGTTTACAGTGGTAAACATGGCTGGTTTATTAGATCTGCAAATCGTACATTCTGGTTTTACATTTTAGGGTGTCACAACTTTTTGGGAAGTCACTGCAGGACCGACCTGCGCAGACTTGGAAAGTCTTGTTTCTTGTAGTAGTCCAGCAGCAGCATGGTCCTCTCTCTACACCTCCTGGCATCCACCTCAAAGTTTTCCTCCTGGAGGGCAGCAGTGATGATTTCCCCGACCCGGGCCCAGATTCGTCCTGACAGCAGGTTAGATTACTGCTGATGTTTCAAATTACTTTTGACAAGATAATAAAACCATCTGTCCTCAGCAAATATTTTGACACCACATATCCTACTGTCCTCAGTTGCCATGGGAACAGCTTTACACCAAGTCAGTGGATAAAGTCAATTAATAATAATAATTATGGGTAAAAAAAAAAGAAAGACAAACCTGGCTCCTTGGAGGCAAAGGGGTTCTGTGAAATAACTTCCCGTAGAAGAATGATGTCATGCCGCGCTGAGAAACGCACCTGACGCTTACGGGGTGTTGAGGATGGGCAGGGGATGGAAAAACCTTAGGTTTGATGAAAAAGAAAACCAGAAAAAGAAGATTGGGATAAATAAACAATTCTGAAATATTAAATAAATAATTTTTCATTAGAAAAAAAAGAAAGAAAAAATACACTTCCTGACATCCACGTACAAGAAGCCCTTAACTGATCTAAACTACAGTAGGTTCTTAAGAAAGAAAGCTCATTTACAGTCCCTGTATACTAATAACACTGTCATCAAGCGTTACTATCATGACTATAGCCTGCAAGTCATGATGGGGATTGAAAGGACATGATGGGCCTGTTTTTCTACTTTTTGTTTGTTTTTGTCAATAGTGACAGCAGTGTATCAGCTGTTGAGCTGCTAGTTGACAGATGACATGTTCTCCCTCACTGATGTCTCACACTGAGCACAGGGTTGATCAGCCTGCAGCTACAACACTGTTAACACACAAGCGACAAGCCGTCTGTGCGGGGCTGACAGAGCCCCAGAGTGGTTACAACAGTTTCAATGCTCAACCAAAAGCGTCAGAGGAAGAAGAGGAGGAGGAGGAGCAATCACACGCACGAGTCGGAGGCACCTCATGCAGTGTTTTTGTAGGATATGTTGCTAGGACTCGGATGGAGGCATGGAGGTCGTTATGTATCTCACCGTTGTTGATCGGCACTTCCACCACCACCCGCTCCATGTTTCCGTTTGGTGCATCCGGGAACCGGCTGACGAGCACGTACACGTCCACTCACCAGTACAGGTTTCCTACTGACGTGTAACCGAACTTGGCTGAGAATCAGTCCGTCTCTGCTCTGCTCTCTGTGTTGTGTTTACTCCCTTTGACCACCAGATGGCGCCAGAGGACTGTTGTCCTGAAGTGGCAGATATGATCCAGTCTTACCAAAGTCTAGAGAGGGGTGGACTGAAGGACAGCACAGTGGTGCTAATTGTGGCAGTACAGGAGCAAGCCTTGAGCGCCAAAGCAATCGAGACCCGGATCTACCACACCAGGATCCCAGGTGGAGGCTGTGCAAAGAGGCACTGAAACAATCCAGCATATAACAGAAGGATGTAAGATACTGGCAGGCAAATAATACACAAAACGCTATAACCAAGTAGCCAGCATAGTGTACAGAAACATCTGTGCAGAATATGGACTGAAGACCCCTAGGTCACAGTGGGAAACACCTCCCAATGTGGTGGAGAGGCTCCTGCGGGACTTCCAGATACAGGCTGACAAAATGGTGGTGGCCACCCAACCGGACACTGTGATCATGGATAAGCAGCAAAGAAAAGCCATAGTATTCTATGTAGCCATCCCCACGATGGAAATATCAGGGAAAAGGAACACGAGAAACTGGGGAAATAAATATCTGTGTAAACTATAAATTCATGTACCAATGTTGTTTTACTGTTTTTATGGTCCAGGTCATCACTGTTAATAAGAACTGGTTATGAAAAGAACTTCCTGGTTAAATACAAATTAAATGGAATGTTATTATTATTATTTTTAATATTATTATTATTAGAGGTGCCATGTTTTCTTTTAAAAATAATAAACACACATAGACCTAATGATGCTCATTCACCCACACCCTACTTCTACTTTAACGCACAACCTGACCTTTGACATCCCTGCTGACATAATTACAGGGAAGCAGACCTGGCAACCTGCTGCACTGAAATCATTTCATTAACTGGTTTGTGAAAAGCATTCAAGACACACCGAGGAGGGATGAAATGAGAAATGAAGTGAGGAGGATGGACTGGGTTATGAGTCAGGGCTGCCTATGCTCCCATTACCTGTGACAGTGATGTTGAACGTTTTTGTCATTTCCAAATCAGTAAAACTGACGAGAGATGACTCCTGCTAGGAATGAGAATGAAGAAACAATATGTTGATCTAAAGCATAAAATGCTAATCTAAAAATAACTGAGCGTGCTGAGAGTTATCAGCACCAGCTGTATACAACCAGTGATTACACAGTGCAACTCATCACCATGGTAATACACATGAAAGAATATGATGCATGCCGGCTCCAGCTGCCTGCACCCCAGCGGCTGCCAGACTCTGCGCTCAGATGTCAGTGGACTGTTAATTAGCCAGGACACATAGTTCTGGCCGTGCTGCGATCAAAGAACTTTTCCAGTAAGTGCTTCAGAGAAGGGAGACCACTGCAATAAAAACATGAAAAACTTTTCCTCTCAGCAGGAAATCTGACAACCACTGAACAATGTCTCCTAGTTGCTTTTTTTTTTTTTTTTTACTATGTTTAATAGGCTTTTTTCTGCTTTTAGACATGTCTTGTGCACCAATTTTTCCAATTTTATTCTGATTTGAGTTTGGGTAATATGTTTAATCTTGCAGATGTAGTTGTTTGTGTCTCCTTTGGTATTTTATTAATACTGTTAATAATTATTTTACTTTACAATGCTAATTAGATCAAGTAAAGGTGGAGGACATGTATAATTGCATCTCCCAGAGCTGCATATAGAAATGCATAATAGAATGTGTGGCTTTAGGGATTATGTTGAGATCATGTTCTCAGTTATTTTGTGCTAGTGGTATCCATAGCAACAGGTGGCTTGGAAGGCCCTTTATTAATTCATTGTCACTCTTCCTCATCTTTCCAATGTCATATACACTGAGCACTGTACTGCGATGTTACATAAAACTAAAGTACGCAAGGGCAGAAGTACACATCCAGCCAGTGTTTCCTGGAGGATCAGATGCTTTTCTGACAGACGACCACTTCACGATTAGTAAGTAAAGCCCAAGAAAAACATTCATCTTTGCCACATTTGCAGAAAAGTGTCAGTTATTGTTATCTTCACAGAAAACAAATACTTCCTTAACCACCAACCTCCAGGCCATGAAGAAGTATCAAGTACCGCTGGTGTATGAATGTTCGGTCGTGGTCGCAAAGGTCATTTAGGCCGCCACGTTTCCATCAGTCGGCTCCAGTGCAGCTGTGGCTACACATAAAGCTTATCATCACCAAGTATGATTATTATAATTATTATTATTATTAATAATAATAATTTAGACTTGCAGAAATCACCAGCTTAACAACCCCAGTATTTTCCAAAACTGCAAAATCACATCTTTTAAATTTGATCTCTGAATTATAGAAAAAGAAAATTGTAAGTCTGAAAAGTTCATGATAGCGAGAAAAATGAAAATGTTTTTATGTGTATCTTTTTAGTTTTGTTGTCATTACCATAAATCAATGGTATGAAAAAGCTTTTAAACAAAACATGCATGCTAAAAAGTGGACAAGATCAGTGCAGCTTAGTTCAAATGCTTTGCTTCCTTCATTGCTGAAGCAGAGTGGAATCAAACACTTGTATGTTAAAAAGGTGATGCCTCTGAGAGAGATAAGAAATTGTAAAATTCAAGTAAATTTTATCATACTTAGTGATGATAAAAAAACATTTCATTTAGTTTATTAGCATAGAGTTTACTTGAAGGGGGGAAAAATTACGACATTTTAAACATATTTATGCTTTTCCATGATTATTTAGACAGATTCTTGATAAAAACAGAAGAAAGAAAAATAGAGAAATGTGAAAACTTTGCAGTGCCCGAGGTGTGAGCGTTGCTACAATCCAGATTCCCATTTCATGACACTTTAAGCATGGACCATCAGTATGCCATTAGGCAAGAGGCAGGACAGACCCTGGACAGGTTGCCAGGTCATCACAGGGACGAACAGTAATAAAACAACCACTGTTGTGTATTTTGAATAACCAGTTAACCTAACATGTATGTGACTGGGAGGAAGCTGGAGGACCTGGAGAGAGGCCCCACAAGCTACATGGAAGCTCATTCACCATTACTGAGGCAGATGTAACGTCACATGACACAAGTAATTGTTAAAACGGCATGAAAAGCTTTAAAAGTGTCCAGCAGATTAGCATGGAGCATAACACACTTTAATGCTTTGTGCATTGGCATTAGTGCGATGATGAAGTCGTGTACCATTTATACTGAGTCTGGTGGTAATGCAGTTCAGCATTGAACCATTATCTTTGTGGAAATGATACAAACCTGAGAGCAGTGGACTGAGAATGATGAATTCTAATAAAAATAGTGATTATGTTCTGGTACATCAGTTTTAGTGTATGACAAACAGGTGTCACCATCAAAAGAAAATAAATGCAGGAGCAAATAAAAGACTTTATGAGTGGGTTGTCATTGAAGGAGAATGCGGTGCACTGAAACACTGGTTCCTCTTAAACAAACCACCACTTCTAAAAGGTCAAAGCCATTTGGATGTGGTGTTAAACCGTGCGTAGCTTTACACCAACAGAACTCCAGATTAATGTCAGCTTCATTAGTGTCATTTCCCTGATACTCATTATGTGTTCCAGCAGTCTAGACTGGCCTGCCGACTCCTGCAAAACAGCTACTTTTACAAAATGACACTTATCATAGCCCCATGATGCCTTTAAATATAGAACTTGTGTGTGAGTCATGGTGGTTGAATCCAATTAGTGTTCACATCAGACATGAATGACTTGTGCTCGGCTGTTTATGTCCTTCAAAGCTTGTGGGAAAAAGAGAATAATTACAGTAAATTAGGTTGGAGTAAAAAAAAGCAGAGACACAAGGAATAACAAAAAATCATATGCAGGAATGGATGGCACATTATAACATTTCTGCAACCTTTTGAAACTGACATTTGTCTTGTAAGTCTTGCTTGAACTGAAAAACTGGAGAAGCTGACTCTTGTGAAATGGTCATCTCAGTCTGTGAAGGTTAATGCTGCAGCAGGGCCATTTATTTTGTCTTCTGTCTACATGATGGAACATGTGAAGCCACAACACTCCTTCAGGAGGGTGAGACCTGTCTTGGTAAATGGGGAAGAGGTCTGCTGAGCCCTGGTTGCTGCTCTTCTGGCTGGCACACCTGAAACGCAAAGCAGTCACAGTGTAAGAAAGAGATTCAAACAACCGAGTTATGTGCTGTGTTGTCACAGCCCTAGGCCTTTCGGCATGTTGGGCCTGTATGTAACGGGACTGTGCCACTGCTTGCAGGTGATTGGCTGCTGTTCTTGTGCCTACGGCTCCGCCTTCCTTCTCCAGGATTGGTCGCTGTTAGATTTGTCTTCTCTGTGACTGGCTAGTCATGAAAACACCTTGCTATTTATGCTCCTGATCACCTTCATTTTGGGCAGCTGTGTCAGATGGAAGCCATCAACTATGGCTACAGTGGTCATAGCTGAGTGCGAGTAGCTTGCTGCTGAGGACTTGTTGTCTTGGAGCTTGCTTACTATTGAATCACGGAGCTTTGTCTTTTCTTGCAGCTAGTTTGCTGTAGAGTTACAGATTGAAGTCTTTTGTTTCCTTTATGTTGTTTTGTTGTTGCTTTTTACTCCTGTTACAGGACGCTTTGCGTAGACTGTTGTTTTGATTTTGGAGTTTGTATTTAGTAATAGGACATTCGGATACTTTTTGTTTATTTGGTGAATGATTTCTTTGTTACATATTAACCCATATTGTAAATAAACCTGCTTTATTTGTACTTATCCAACTCTGACAATTTGTGTTGCCGCCCCTTCATTGTCCCCTAGTTAGAGCCAATGTCAACCAAGCTTTATTCATCAGACAGATGCCTCACATTTGACTTTAAAATAGTGTGGCATTAAGAATGGCTGCAGGGTGTCCAGGGGGGTATTCCACGAAGCTGGATTAAAGGATATATAAGGCTTATCAGGAGAGGCAGGTGAGGCAGACAGTACTCTGCCTCACCTCAAGGGGGCATAGTTGCATGCTGTTGGATGACTAGGGGAAATAAAATGCTCTTTTCAGTTCTTAGAATAGTAAATCTGACTCCAGAGAAGTCGGTGCTTCACCAGCCATGAACCCCACCGCAAGTCACTGATTTTTATTCAGCTGCAAAGAAAATGACAGCTCTCGGCTTGCTCTCTTTTCTGCAAGCTCCTCTTTTCCACCATCCACTCGTCAGGGCTTCCTACGTTCCTCGGGACCTCCCACATAGCCAGGCTATGTTGAATTAGCCTCAATTAGATGCAGCTGAAATGTGTTAGTGGAACGGCTTAAGCCTTAATTCGGAGATGGTGTTAGTTCAAGCGAGGCTTTCCCGATATAGCCTGGCTTTATTTAGCTACGTTCATGGAAAACCCACCAGGTCCTGCGGTTGAAAAACAAGCCCAGGAAATCATCCAGCTTCTGCCACCATGCTTGAAAGTTGGCAATAACTGTTTCTGCTAATATTCTGTGCTTACTTTCCACCAAACATACTGTAGTTCTGTGCAATGTTATGGCCAAATATCTCTACTTTGGTCTGGTCTGTCAAACATTGTTTGGTCTGTCAAGTCTTATTTGTCTTGACATTGTCTTGTCTGGAAACTCTTCAAAACAAACCATACATATTCAGGGTTTCTAATTTCACCGTCATGAACATTAACAGTAAATATGCTAATTGAAGCTTGTAGAGTCTGAGATGTAGCTCCTGGAAAAACTGGAAATTACCTCAAAGGTGGAGAAGAAAAAAAAAATCACACACAGATGGGTTTCAGATTGTTTGAGAATGTCCTAATAATTCCTTCCAGATAAGCAGCAATAACCTCTAAGATCGGTGCTGATGTCTTTCCTCCTTGGCATTGTGTTAACACAGACCTAATTGCTCCAAAGCAAAAAGAAAAAAAAAAGATCAGACCTGTGTTTCGACAGAGATGCAGGAGATAAATGATCAAGGGCATTTAACTCCTGTCTGCCAATTATCCTCCTAATTCCTTTTCCCCCAAATGTTTCTTTAAAACCTCTAAATAAATAAAGACATGATGGTATATACGTCGTAGTTTTTCTAAGTTGAGATGGTAAATTACCTAATCTTAATACCAGATTTATTCTTTTGTTTGTTAGTTTGTTCCTTTTGAATTTTTGTGGATTTCTTAATTTTTTTTCATATTTTTCATGATCAATAAAATCTAGGAATTGAAAGTATACCTTTTTTTTTTTTAAATTTCAGCTCTTCCAATGCCCATTTGTTTTCCTGACTGGCTTACAGTGTGTCCTCAGTGTTTTCTATTCATCCAGTCAGTGGATACAAAGTCACTCAAATCTTCAGGAGAGTTAATTCTCAAATCATCGTTTGTTTGTTTGTTTTTTCTTTTCTCTTCTCTTCTTTTCTCGTCTCATTTATTAATTTCTTGAAAAAAAAAGAAGAAGCTTCATGTTGTTTTGTTTTTCATTGAGCAAAAGTCTAAATGGTTTGTGCATACATACCTGTCCTCTTCTTATTTTTGGGGATTTTGGATTTCAAAAAATCTGCCATTTCTTTATCTTCTTCTTTCTCCCTAAAGAAAAAAAAAGAAAGAAAAAAAATTGAATCATCACTTAATTAACATTGATATTTATTGTGTACACTCCCGGAGTCATCAGCACCCAGCAGTGTTTCAAGGTTGAGAAACTGCTACTTTTTTCTGTCCTGGCTCATCACTTTCCAGATGCATTTCACATTACGGCACCTCATCACACACTAGCCCTGGTTATCAACATACTGGCCCTTTTAAACACGCAAAATGGATTATTCATCAGAGAAATCCAACAGGAGATTATTGGAGGAGAAAAGAAATAGAGAAAGGGACAAACCAAGAGATATGACAGGAGTCACATCCGACTGACTTTTAATAGCTAGAGAGAGCTCAGGAAAGAAACTGGATGCAAGATGGATGCTAAAAAAAATAGGCAATGTTCAGTGGTGGGGCTTTAAAGCAGAATGCTGAGAACTATTCAGAGCAAATGAAACAGGCAGCAAAAGCAAAAAGACTTATCACAGACAAGACAAAAATATTGGGAGCGCCTAATTGAGCCATTTTGTACATTTTACCCAAGAAAAAGTATGATGTTCTGCAAAAGTTAAAGATAACAGCTCGGAGGATAAATATGACCTGATTTCCAAGAGTAATACAACTGAAGCCCATTTATTTATCATTAACAGCAAAAATGTTTTTATCTTTATTTTTATGGTCTTAAATAGCACACTAACATAAACACATGAGCACACACACATACACAGCAAGCGAGAGCCCGTATGATTAGTTAGTTTTAACAGCTTGACAAGTTTTCAAAACTTTATTCTTTCACCAGAACTTTCATTTCTTGAGTGGGAAATACCCGAAGATTCTTTAATGCAGTCCTCTAGATCTGCAATATTCTTTAGTTACCTTTCATGTCATGCTCTCTGGAGACCTAACCATGGACTATTGATGAGGTTTTGATATGAGGATTGTGAGAGACACACCAAAACCGGCAGCCTTTGCTTTTCGAGGTAATCTTTTATGGATTAACCTGGGTTTGTAATTCCCTTGTCATCTTGAGCTTTTTGTACAGGTTATTTGATGTGTGTTTCCAGAATTTGCTGCCATATTTTTGTAATTCAATGCTGCGTACTTTGCTCATTGTAGCCATTTACTATAACTTCCATTTGACACCAAAGGACTTATTTCTATAATGCATCAAGCCGGAAGAGAAGTTAATTTGTTTATTTGGTCAGGATGCAGAAAGGATTTGATAAGAGGGTCATATTTTTGCATTTTAAAAGCACAAACTGGGCTGTAATGACTGGAGAAAGATTTTTTTCTTTCTTTTAGTGAAGAACATAGTCATTGAGAAAAACAAATAGGAATGACAAAAGACAGGTCTCCATATTTATTAGCATGGACAACATTGCCTTGAGTGTTGTTGCATCTCCCCCTCCCCCTTATCTGGTCCATGTTATTACTGCTCTTCTTCCTTCTTTCTGTCTCTCACCTTCCCCTCACTTTCACAGCTTTCTGTCAGCTGCCAACAAAGTCTTGTTCACACGAGCAAACAATGTTTTATACTAAGAACAGCACACTTTACTGGATGACTTTAAAGAAAGACTAAATATAAAAACTGATTTTAAGCGCTACATCAGGTTGTCCACTGTCACATCACATTAGATGTCAGGTCACAGAAAATGTTTTTCCCCCCCACTTCCCTGGCCTTCAGCGGATGAGCTTGTGGATCATTTCAATGGTAAAATTACAAGCATTGTTGATGTCATTGTTGTCACTAAGGTGAAAGTGAGCGCTGCCAAAAAGAGAGCTTCAAGGAAAAACGGCACGCTGGTAAGAGCTGGAAAACGAGAATGTCGAAAAGCTGAGCGCAGGTGGCGGAAAACAAAGTTGCAGGTTCACTATTAGATCTATGAAGAGAGACTGAGGATTTATAATCTGGAGCTTAGAAATGCAAGACGGTCGTTCTTTTCTGACATCATTGCCAAGAACAGCAATATTGCCCGTGCCTTGCTCGTTGCTGTTGACAGGCTAACTAATCCTCATGTGTCAGTAACACCAGAACTTCTGTCCAACCGGGCCTGCAATGAGTTTGCTTCTTTCTTTACTGACAAAATTCAGAAAAGGAGGCAGTCAATCAGTGCTTCCATGTGGCAAGACATACAATTTGTCCCCCTGTCCACTCAGAGACATGAACACCATGACACATTTTTATTCAGAGAACAAACACTCTTGTTTTGTGCAGGAAGCATCAAGAATGAAAAGAAAGAGATATTTCTGACTTATGTTAGGAAAAAGAACATAGATCAAGCCGAGACAGACCCTAAAACCGGTATCAGCAGCTCTGACAGCTCCCAACGGGGCGACAACCACACAAGTCAGTGTGGGCAGAACCAAGTATCCAGTCTACCACAGAAGCCAGAACTGCTTGGGGGAGAAGTAATTGATCCCCCTACTACTACATCAAGCTCCACATACAGCACCCCAACACAACCAACTTACCTTTTTATGGACCTTTATGAATCTGTGTTAAATATGTCCAGTTGGGGATCCAGATGATTAAAGGTACAGCGTGTAGCTTATTTGGCTTTTAGCAAAAATTAAGTAACGCTTTCATAAATACGTATTTTACCAAAGTCTAATCACAATCGCATCCACATGAAAGCGTTCTTGTAGCTTAAAATGAGTTGTTTATAAATACATAGGTGGTGGCGCATCCAACTGGAGGCTGCCATGTTGCATCGCCATCTTTGAATACAGTAGCCAAAAGGGAAAGGACTTCAAAGCTAACGCGGAGGTTGCAGCTTTCTGCTGGATAGGTGGGTTAATGCAATCTAACAATGATGTTTATTTTGGCGTTATGTTAGAAACAGGGCAGGGTGGTCCAGCAACTACTTTATCCTTCCGTTTAAGTCGGATCATTTACTGGTAAAAGTGACCACAGTCATCACTCATTACAGAGAGAAACACAAACATTTCCTTTCTTACTATTTGGCCCCCCAATAAAGTCTTGCCTACCCTCTGGCCATCCTATGTATAAAAGTCTAGCTCTGCCACTGCTGCAACATATTCTGTGTAACTTCTGGCCAATAAGTGTGTTTCCCACCACCTCTATCAACATGACTCCTTTTTTTATTGGTAGTGCTTTACAGTTTTCATTTTTGTACAAATGATCTGTTTGGCTAAATTTAAGTTATGCCCTAAGTATTTTAATTTCCCTTTTTAGGTTTCTGTAGTAACATGTTGGGTGCAACATGGTACAGGAGTAGGCAGGACAACCTTTTATTAGATTAATAAAGCTCTATCTAATAAAAGAACTCACTGCTACACATCAGTACATCCTTAATTAAAACTTTGCTTTCTGTCTGTTGCAGGGTTCAGTCTCACAGCACAGCGCCATTACATCACAGGACACATTGTGGTGTTTTCATGGAAACCCCGGGACAGATATGTGTCCAGTGCTCTGAGAGAAACTGTGGCTTTTTAGTCATTATTTAGATGTCAATAAAGGAAGTTTGAGATCTCAAAAATATATCTGCCTGTGTATTAAAAATTGATTTTAAAGATTTTTCCCCTTGAGCAACTCCATGAACCTGCATGGATGCCTTATGTGCTCTGCAACTTGATAGTCAGCAATTGAATTTTCTTATTTTTAATAATTAATTTCTAATTTATATGTTGAGACAACAGCAGGACCTCTTATGTCATCTGTGTGCAAACTGCAGAGTTAGAAACCCACCTGAGTCGTTCAAACTCAACATCATCCACTAGAAAATCTCTGGTCTCAACCAGCTTGTGGATCTGTAGCAGAAGCTCCTCTTCCTTCTGCCAATCCTCGTTGGACTTGTCATTATCTGGAGTGCAAAGGAGGAACACACGTTAGCATCCAAATAATATCCTGTTCATAATGACTTACTTAAGGGTTCATTTGCAGATAATAAACATGGACATATATTGACAGATAAAAGTTAATCTATCAGAACATCTCTGTTCATTTTTATTAGTATTGGCATTTATAGTATTTATAGTAGTAATAGTATGTATGTAATTATTTATTTTGAGGTTGGGCTTTGTAAATTCTTGACTTTTTTTCAGCGAAGTTTTCTAAATTTGGAGAAGTAGGAAGAAATTCTGTCTAAGCTTGTAGAGCTAAGCAAACAACTAGCAGGGACAAGGGAGTTTTCATCCTATTATCACACCTCAGAAATTTCATAGCAGACAAGAAAACTGGGTATCTCATCTGGTTTGAGGGTGCCCTGTGTACACAGAACAGTCGCTGGTTCAAGTACCACCATGTGGCCCATTGCTGCATGTTTTCCGCCCTCTTTATGTCTCTGCCCACTTTCAAATAAAGGCCAATAGGTACCGAAAAAAAAAGGAAAATAATATGATCTCGGTCACAAAAGTTCTGCAGCTTGGACTGTAAACAAGGTCCATGTCACATTTCTGATGTTTTAATTCACAACACGACAGTCTTCACTCCAACTTTGGTTAAGTTTATGAGATGTTTTAAATGGGAACATCTTCTGAGTGGAGGTTTGCTTATTTCACACGTCACACTGGTTGCTTCATAAAATCACTTGTCAAAAATAGTTAAATGTCCCCTTAAAATATAAGTTGTAACTAAGTAACAATGTTATACAATAATGGAGTTTTTAATTATTTTTATCATATTTATTTATTCTATATTATCAGAAACCTAAAGAAAAAAACTGCAACTTGATACAAACAGCTTTTTGAATTTATTTTTTTTACATTGTTTGTATTGGGTTAAATAAACATGATAGGCTTTTCCGGATGTTTTCAGACAGCCGCCCGTCGTGGAGACCATTTCTGATGAAGCTTCAGTGAACAGATGGATCAAGTGAAGGTCCAGATGCATCTCTCAGGCCGAGTGTCAGGACTTTAATGTATTTTTTAAATATTGTTCATTAGCTGTAGATATATTTTAGGCTATTGCACTTCTTCTTTTGTCCTCCTCTTTTCTAATTTCCTTGATTTTTAATGGATACTCTCTTTTTTATTTAAAAACTCTTTTGGAATCACTTTGTTGGTGTAGAATTACTATTTTATGACCATTAAACTGTGTTGAATATGGTCATTTTTGCAGATGCATTTAAAGAAATTGGAACAAATTATATATTTGTATCACGTGCCAGTTGAAATTTGGTTCTTTACTAAGATGTCTGTAATGTGTGGACACAACAATGGTTAAATTCTTTGAATGAGTTGCTTTTTGTGCTTGAATGGTCTTCTGTTTCATATATCACAGTAAAAAGGCTCAGCAAACTGAAACTGAAGTGAAAATGGATGAAAAAGCTGCCAATGTTCAAAGAAAATCTTTGAATGACCTTCAAAAAGCCTCAACCCTACTTTTCAAAACAACAATGTCTGACTGCTAGAAAGCAAAATATGAAGAAGTTTTGTTCAGTACTGGCTATCAGTATCTAAAGCAGTCCTACCTGGTATGGACACTAATTTGTGAAGCTCCTTCTTCAGACGAGTAATCTCTTTGCACAGCTGAATGTCATCCATCCTGCTCCAGCATGATGGCACAGAAGAAACACACATAAACACATGCACACACTCCCCTTGATGATGATTATATCAGTCAAATTGCATTTGGACATCACACATTAAAACTGGGAATGATCTCATCTGGGGTTGCTAAGTAGTTTGCAGGGTGAATTTAATGAAAAGGAAATCTACTTAAAGAGGTCATTCAAGATTATTATGCATGTCACAACTTTCATACAAAATTGGAAGGAAGATGAGTGATCCAGTGTAGATTAAGTCTTATTAGGGACTTTCTGTCTCTTTCAGATTTTGTATTAAAAGGCACCGTTCTTACTGAAAATGGGCACTTGAAGTGCCAGTACATAAAGGTGCATTTGATCTACAAATGTTGTTACAGTTGGTGGTGGTGAGGACCCAAGCGCAGACAGAGGAGACAGGTTGGTGCAGGTAAAGGGTTTTATTATCTAAACACTCAGGGGCAGGAAAACACACAGTACAGGGTGTAAAAGCCATTTTTGATACGTTGTTAATTTGTCCAGTAGGTGGCACTGGTTAATTATTAGCCCCATATAGGTAGGAACTGGCTATCAGGTGACAGGTGTTGCTGTACAGAAGGGAGCAAACAAGTTTTTGACAGCCATCGCTAAAGCTATCATTATTGTTGCTTGTGTTGTTTTGATAAGATGACTGGAATTAACAATAGAGATAAATCTGTCCTGTGGATTATTGCCAAGGAAATGAAGAGTCGTTTGGATAAGTAATAAATCTAAAGCAAATAACAACAAAGAAGTTTGGATACAGTTTAATGCGCCATTTACACACACTGAGGAGAAGATAGTCAGTATGGCGAGCGCATCAGTGGCTTTAGGTTTAGATTTAGCCGCTTCACAGGGGATGAACCACACTAACAGGGGTGAAACCAAACAAGGATCTGACAGCGAGTAACTTAAAAACCCAGGACTTAACTACACAAACTGACAAATTAAACACAGGTGACTTGAATAAGTAATCAGACAGGTGCACTGACGAACAAATCAAATCAAGTTTATTTGTATAGCCCTATATCACAACAAAGTTGTCTCAGAGGACTTTACAGAAAGAGGTG
>JBAMHW010000004.1:6182018-6197053 GCA_037177495.1 Rhadinocentrus ornatus
CCTCATGCAATCACATATATGGATTATAGTCCACGTTGTCACCACAAAACTTTTCACGTTATAACATGAAATGGTCCCAATTTTTTTTACTTGGGTGATAGCTCCACGTTTCCATAGTTTCCACCTTTGATATGTTGCAATATCATCTTCAGTACTAGTGTTAGTCTAGTTTCTGAATAAAGACTTAGAACTGTATATAAAGAAAAAATAATATGAGTTCAGTTTTCTTATTGTTGTGGTGAAATCAACAACTATTTTCCCTGCAGAAAGCATGATGTTATGCAACTTTCAGAACAGCTGCCATGATGACTGAGTGATGCGGTTATGTAGTATCTGGAAGGCAAGCTAAAAGCCGTGCACTCTAGAAGTATCTAGAAATGTATCAATCATCCTTAATTACTTTTAAGTCTGAGTCAGTCAAACATGATATATTTATTTTAAACATTAGCTCAAGTTTATCATACCATGTCAGCTAGTTTATGAATCGTGGAGTCCAAACTCTGGATGTTGCAGGTGTACCATGGGTCCACATTGCTCAAGTAGGAACCAAGAGTGCAGGAATCCCCCTGGGACTGATGGAAGTTTTCCTACAAATAAGGAACAAGGAAAGTGAGCCCAAAAATGACCTCAAACTCCACACAAACTAACGGAGATGAGGAAATAAGATCAATCTGTGTTTTTTCTTGCTACTGCATGTTTTAGATCGACATAAGCACCTCTGTTTGGAATAAGCAAGTTTGTATATGTTCAAGGAAAACCCTCTTAAAACAATTAAGTTGTTGAATTTGAACTTATCTTTTTTTTCTGTTAAGCAGCCAGACCAGTTAAAACTGCTCTAAATCTCTCATCTCAATGATGTCAAACCAGTAAAAAAAATAAGAGCATGTAAAAATGACAAACAAAAACATAAAATTATGCAGTTTTTCATTCATTAACTTTACATGAAAAGTGTTAAAGTGCTGCTGTGTGATAAGTAAATGTAGTTTTCAGAGGGAATTTTATTAGAATGTAACCTAAAGAAAGGTAGCCCTTCAAACAAACACACAGACGACATCGACACTTTCACATATTTTCTGTTACAAAATGAGCCATTTCTCTCACTAGAGGAAGTTGTCTTACCTTGGCCGAGGAGACAGTAGAGCAAACAGGAATGTAGTAAAACTGGAGACTGACTTTCGTTGTAAGAAAAAGCCGTCGTGCTTCCCTTTTCCTGCAAAGGCCAAACCAGAGATTCGTGAGAGGTGTGGGCAGCAGTCGAAATGCAGCACTTGGGACGAGGTTTTGCATTTCATTACATGATATTTGCAGTAAAGTAAGTATTGTTTTATGTAACATTATCTATTTAATGTTACATAACTGTGTAGGCTGAACCATGTCCAGCATCACTTCCCACAGTGTTACTTTCATTACTAAAAATGAGTTTAAGGTCTCATTGTTTTCTTTACTAATATCTCATCAAAGCTGAATATGTTCCCTAAACTGTAGACAGTTGTTACTTTAACTTTTGTTGATCTTTAAATGAAAATAGACGTTTAAAACAATTGCAATCAAGAAAAAATAGTCATAGTGATCCAGCTTATTCTATTGCAGGAGTTAAATATTAACATACAGTACTTGATGAATGTAAAAAAATCTCTTTAGGAACTATTTACAACGTGTTCCATGTGTAAAGCCATGTGAGTAAAACTACCTTAACTTTACAGCATAATAAAGGAGTATAAATCATAACAAGGTGGCACAACTTGCACCATCAAACAGTTTAAAACAATATATTTTATCACACAACATTCTGCAGTCCAAGACATGTCTGTTTCTCCTGACAACTTACCTGAAGAAGTAAAAGGCCTTAGCCAGGCGACCCACGACTCTATCATCCCCCATAACGACTATCTTGGCAGTAAAGTGTCTCTGCTGCTTGGGGAAGGGGTTCTGGATGGAGGTGGATCCTGCCCGCCTTTGCAGAGTGGCCCCTCTGCTTCCTCCCCTCGCACCACTACTTCCCTGATCCTCCAGTGTGTCTTGCATCAGCACCATGCTATCCTTGGCAGATGGTTTCAACTTGATACCCCCGCGCCGTGACAGCCTCACTGAATCCGGCTCCCTGGGAGAAGAAGAAGATATAACGTCATATTCCAAGATATGATTCATTTAAAACAAAGTAAGAAAAAAAACAAAAACAGCTATAGTTCAACTGAGTTCAAGGTGAGCAAATATGTAATTTTCTGGGAAAAATGGTTAGCATTTAACAGAGTTAAAATGTTTAACCATAAAAATGTACGTTTTGCATTGTTCCCATGATGCAGTGATGCTGGGAGTGTCCAGAGAGGACGATGGAGAAGGATCTGTGCCAGTGGGCAAATCCCTCTCGATGCCGCTGTCGTCCGACATGATGGAGAAGCGGCTCATGTAAGAAAGTATCAGGTCGCTGGGGGCTTCACCCAGATCCAGGTCATCCTGTTCTGGGCTGAGGGGGCAGAACTGCTCTGGCACTTCACTGGATCGACACCACTTTGCCAGCTCACGCCCTGTTAACATTGGAAACGTGATTAAGACACAAAACAACACTCAGTTGCTTCTGTCCCAACTGCCTTCTCTATATTTACTCAGTGACAGCTGCCATATTTCATATGTAATCAACACAAACACATGCAGGTTCCTCATTCCCCCTTATACATGACCAGACACGTGAAATTTCTGCTGCACTACACTCAACAATATATAAGAAAGAATCCTTGCCCTTCACAATAAACAGTGTGCTTTTCTATATGGGCATCTTACTGGGAATATAACGTCCTCTGTATTGGAAAATCACATGAGGCTATTACAGCTTTAATTTAGTGTTTCAGTGAGTCTGATGGTTTATATCCCAATGTTCTTAATAACAGACATTCGGTTTAGATGGTTCATCTTAGAAGAACAACCTCAGATGGTCTCACCCTGAGCCGGATCTGTTTCTTTTTTTTTCTCATCTACCTAAATATTTTCTGAATTATTTCAGATAATCTGAACACATTACAGCTATATCAGATAAATAACGATTTCTGTTAATATGATTACAAACTGCAGCAACCAAATGACGCTCTTACAAAGAGACAGGAATATCTTCCTAATAAATCTGGAAGTCTGCCAAAGAAGATTGACTCTTTATAATTCGAATTAATTTTACTGACTAGTATCAACTTTTTCAAGTATCCCTCCAGACTCCTACACCAGATCCACTCACAAATATCCAGATCCTCTGTCCACAAGTGGAAGCTCATGTCAGGGTTGGGAAGAGGGCAGTCACACAGGGGTCCACCACACAATGGCTCTGCAGCACACAGGAGGAAGAGAGAGCGGAACAAACCAAAATTGTCACATTAACAATTAAAACAAAGAATTCCCTCCTTCCGCCTCCATGACTTCCCCTCTGGTTCATCATTCTGTCTTCCAGCTGGAATGAATTCAGCAGGCCCATTGGATGGACCACTGGCTCGATAACAACAGGGGGAAGAGTGGAAATAGATATCCGGAAATTTTAATAATACACACAACTGACAGATTTGGCCATGGAGGAAGCAGCTATCTATGCACATGTGTTTGATCTCAGTAGCAAGCCTCTCAAGCTCTGAAATGTGCAAAACATGTCCACCAGCTGCAATGTGTTTAAACACAACCATCAACGTCAGAGAATTACAAAATAGCTGCAGGTAGACTGAGAATGCAGATCTGCAAGCCATGGATTTTTAAGAAATCAGACAAAAATTTACACTATTCAGTTTTTTTAGACTGCAATTAATCAGAATTTGCATAATCGTATCATAGGATTACAGTCACTGTACATATGACACACATTTACAACTGGAGCCCTGATGTTTAACTTGTAGATTACTTTCAATGACTCAAAGGATTATTTCTGAAACAGTTCACATCAAGACTCAAGAATCTGTCTCCAGTCGTGTTACATTATCAGATGTAACTTCCTCAAAGGTATCTGGCCAAACCAGTGTTTGATTTGTGAGGTAGATGACAGAGCTGACAGCGGTGGCCCACACTGCATAGCTTGGCTAATACCTGAATCTGTGTCACAGACGATCTCTCTGTACATCTGCTGAAGACGGCTCCTCAGCACTTCCACGTCTCCTCTGCTGCCCTCCTCTGCGCTCTGCTCTAGAGTCGCTACCACTTCCTGAAAGTACGGCTCAATGTCTTGACCCATGTCCTGTTCCAGAACACACACACACACAAGGCTTAACACACACTCGCAGGAAAATAAACATATAAAGACTGTTTTCATAGCGTGAAGGTGATGGGGTCTGAAGCGTGCGTGCGTCTGCCCTTGAGTGTGTCCTGCTGAGGTGTTATGTTAGGACCAGCGCCAGGAGATGTCATGCAGCTCAGAAACAACAGATCCCCATTCAGGGGGTTTCAGGCACCACAAGGCTTCAAACAACAGCACAGAATTTACAATAATTTTTGATCTCTTACCAAAAATTTACTCCATTAAGGGCAAAGTCCCCTGACAGCAGTTATTATTACCTGCATCTCCATGAGTCATTGAAGTAAGAACTGTAAGTGCTTCAAAATGTCTAAAAGAGAAGCAATTAAATTGTGTAGTTGTAAAAAGTCTGAAAAAATGTAACATAAAAGAGCGTCGTGAATGGAGTCTAATTATTATTATTTTTATTATTTAGGAGCCATTCTGAGGTTTTTCATTTTCTACAACATATGGCCATTTGTGCCTATCCAGGTGTCTGCTTTGAAAACTGCAGACAAATAATGTTATCAATATATCTCTGCAACCACAAGGTCTATTTAAATACTCATAGATAATGGAGATTTGCAACAATGTATTATAAATTAAGATAATTACGTGTCATATAGTACAAGTTTTAAGCTCTGAATGCTCTTATGCAAGGAAGGGGGCTCCAGTACAGGGAATCCAAGGACCCAAAAGTCTCTCAAGCTGGCATCAAAGTAGAAGGCACAGGAGGCTGTGGACCAGGCAGAATCACAGCTGCATCGCAGGGAAGTTGTGGGATCAGTGGCAACAGGCCACGCAGGACGGGAAGTATTCCATCAACCTGCAGCAGCAACCTCGAGGGCAAGGAAAGACTGGACCTGGTCCAATAAGAAGTGAGAGGTGGGGTCGAGGAGCATGGTGGGACTGAAGCAACAGGGCGCATGGGCCAGATGGCACGAAGCCATGGGCAGGAAGATCTCATGGTCCGAGTTGTTGGAGGGTTGAATGTCCTGTCCAGCCCATCGGACCTCTTCCACTGGGGCAAGGTCGAAACTCCAACATGTCCTTTGTGCCAAAGAAGAAGAACTCTGGAGTACATCCTCAGCAACTGCCCGATAGCACTGGGAGATGGTCGATCATTGGCACCATGACCAGGCGCTGAAGGCGGTTGCTGCGCCCATCACCACTGCCATCAACCTGAGCAAGCAGTTACAACCACCGTGGCAAAATCCTATTCATAGGAGAATGTCAGCACCCACCTCCCCGACTAAAAGTCCAGCCAGGCCTCCTGGGAAAAGCAAATGAATGGCAGTTGAGGGTGGACCTGGAAAGGCAGCTGAGATTTCCTGAAAACACTGTGGAGACCAGCCTGCGACCAGACATTGTGCTGTTCTCAGAGACGTCCAGGCAGGTTGTCTTGCTGAAGCTAGCTGGTCTGTGGGAGGACAGGATGGAGGAAGCCAGTGAGAGGAAGCTGGAGAAGTATGCGGAGCAGGTGGAGGAGTGCCGCAAACGGGGGTGGCAGGCACGTTTTGTCATTGAAGTCAGGCGGAGAGGCTTTGCAGGAAAGTCCCTCTGCAGGGCCTACAGTCTCCTGGGCATCACAGAGACCCGCAAGAGAAGCGCCATCGGTTCACCTGTCGAGGCTGCGGATACAGCTGCACGATGGCAGTGGATCATGAGGGACAAACAGTGGGCAAATGTTTCTTGGGCACAGGCCGGGAACTGATCACTCCTGGTCGGGTCGCCTGGGTCAGGGGGTCTGAAGCTGAGAGACCCAAAACTCCCCATGACCTCGGGTACTATCACTGTTGATGTGCCCAGAAATTGCATCCCAGGATGTAAGTTATTAACAGTGAAAGTACAAAAAGTCTGACCCTCAATGGAATGATGGTAGTAGTATTTAGTTTTAGATATACAAAGAAAAGTACATTTCTATATGTTGAAATAAATCCTACATCCTTTTTGTGGGGGAAAACCACAAATGATAAGATCAGAGTATCTGAGACTAAATGTGTATCACACATCATGTGTTTTGGTGAAGCCTTCAGCCAGTCCTGGAAGAGTTCTGATATTCTGAGTCAGGAGACAATATGAAAAGAGAAAATGACAAAATAACCACATGTACTTTATATTAAAGATGGCCGGGTAAACCTGAAGTCAGCTGAACAAATTAGGAATCAGAAAGCAAAGAGACACAGCATAGCAGCATCAAGAGCCTGACAGCTGCAAATAGAACAAAGACAACTATAAAACTTTACTGACCCTCAAAGTCTGAGCCAGTTTCGTCCCATGGCACTGCTCTGCTCCTAAAGCAGCTTGTATGGAGTGTTGGACAACAGTGCACATGTGATCCAGAGGACCTAGAAATCCTGTTGAAGCTGAGCTGGACGCTTCAAAATCCCCAAACAGGACGGGGATCAAGGAGCCAGTGATGACCTCCGGATCAGCCAAAACAAAAACTCTGCAGGTATTTAATGAACACGTAGGCAGTTTAGACAGGTGTAAGTATAATAAAATTAACTGTCAACTGTTTGCTCACCTCTCCTGAAAAGGATAGTATTCATTTTTTAACCTCTGCTCAGCTGTGACCATCCTCTGATACATCAGACCTGTTGATCAAACCAGCATTTAATGACTAATTACCAAACATTATGATACATCACAAATAAGTATAAACAGATGCACTCCTGGTTAACGAACAGCTTGTTCATATGGTTTTTGTGATTTAATTTAACATAGCTCACAATGCAGATGTTCATTAAAGAAATCAACATGTTTTTTTTTAATAGATTTACAGCTGTCCAATCAGAAGGTAGGTGGCTTTTGTTGCCTCTCACTCTACCAGAAGTCCCAAAGGTGAAGCACATTTCAACGACAGACAATGTTGCCAGTGACATAGGTGGAGATTACTATTTGTTGTTGTGGTAATAATAATAAAAGAAAACCCTTTAATTTAATGTATGAAGACTTCTGATGCTACTAACTCTACTAACTAACTACTGCCCTTCAGCTTTAAAAGATACACCTTGATAGAAATAGCAAGTCTTCATACATTTAATTTAATGGCAGCCTCTCATTTCCACAACAATGGACATGTTGCTGTTGTCCATCTTTGAAATCTACTTCGCTTTAGGACATCCAGCAGGGTGGGAAGCAACAGACGCACCTGCCTTTGATTGGATAGTTTGATAACTAACTGAGTTGTCACCGTCCAACCAGTTTGAGTAAAAGCAGGTCCAGAAATTTGAACATGTAACTTCAGAGTCAGATGCAGTAGTGAGTTTTCTTTACTTCTGTAAACAAATGCCCAAAAAACACTTCTAATTTCTCTGTGTCTTTGAGTATTGTGGCTTTTTTTATACAAATCTTGTCTACACATGCAGCAACCTGAATTTCTCAGAAAAATTTAATTCCCAGGGAGACAAAACCCTAATTTACAGCGACAACTTTTGCAATAATTTGTAAGATTTGATTTACAGGCTCAAATCTTCTGTTTCCATGAAAAGGACATTCATTCACTTTTAATATCAGGGAGCAGTTTTTCTAAATCTAAATGTTGTGCATCGTCATGCATTTAACAAGCTGTACACTCCACATTCAACTATAAGAATTAGTTCAACCTCTCTTTGAAAGAGAGCGTCGGAGGCATACCAAGCAGAATCTGACCTGTTAAGTGATTTTTATCTTATCTTTTACTGGTGAAAAGTTAATAATGGAAGAGTTGAAGCACACCTGGAATAAGGCGTTCAGTTTTTATCTGTCTTGTGTAGCTGAGGCCTACGGCGGAGTAGGGAAGAGGATAGGTCAGTAGTCTCTTACAGAAGTCATACACGCGCTGGTACAGTTCATCTGGGATGTAAGCCGTCTGAAATGTCACCAAACACACAAACATATATCACCCAAGCAAATTCCAGACAATACGGTACAAATCTAAACACCCGAGAGGCTGTGTATGGTTAGAAAGAGGCAGTTATCACTGTGTTGACACTAAAGTATGAGGAAAAAAACTATGGCACAGATACAGTTTTAAGTTCGACTTCCTTGTTGACATTCATGCCAGGAATTACAAATCATTCTTCGGGCTTGTTGATCTAAGCATTGCCAGTCCAAAACTCCCATCTCACACCTTAAAACATCATCACTGATCCCCATAAATCATTCAACAATGTCATGTCAGTATTTAGAAGGTTATATAACAAAAAGTGATCAGTTCAGGTGTTTATATTTAGAAGCAGTTACACACCCAAAGTCAACATTCATAACTCCAAAAAATAAGAGAAAACTCATGCATGCTTTTAACAAATACTGGAGACAAAAATAAAAGCAGGAACCAGGAAGTGTCAGCTTTTCACTGTGCAACACTTGGGCAGAAATACTGTACCTGAACAATGGCATACATCAGCGTGTGGAGCAAAGGGATGATGCATTTGCGGGAGTCCCATCTTTCAGCCTGCAATGAAAATAAGCAGTGTATCAGGGCTCGCCAATAAACGAATATATTTTACTAAAATAATGGCTTTTACTTATCCAAGATGACTAATGCTTCCTTCCTTTTTGAAAGTGCAAGTGAAAAAAATTTAAGAACTTACTGAGGAGAGAAGTACTTCACCACAAACGCTGGTTTGCAGTAAAGCGCACCACTTAAAATACGTGTTTGACAGTGTCCACAGAACAACACCGATCAAGTACCTTTTCCAGCTCTTTTATCAGCACCCACACCAGAGATAAGCTGTTCATGGGATTGTTTTGAACCTTTTTGTGAAGTGTCCATCTCAGCATTCCTGCACACACACACACACATCATTCACAGGTACAAGCTATAAATAAATACACTGACTCAATGTGTCACACTGCTCTCCATTACTCGCCAGTCTCACATTTACTTGATGAGTAACAGCAGAGCGACCCTCACACTGCTAGCGTCACTATATTCCACAGTATGATTCATGCTAACTTCACAGAGGAAGTTAAACCTCTGAGAAGAAAAATTTTACCAAATGGAATAAATTTTTTACGCAGAAAGACAGAAACCAACAACAAAAATTACTCTGAAAGAAGATCTGCAACGATTTGTTATGTTACATGTGAGAAAACCTTGATCTCTTGCAAAACAATAACAATTTTGTACCTTAATATTTGTAGTATTTCAGCACAGTGAAGAAGATGATAAAGTACCTTTGTTGAAGCAGTTTACGGGCTGTTGTGGGTCTGTTTCCCGGGGCAGCACAGCCTGGACGCTGCGATAAAGTTCAGGCTGTGGAACTATGGGCGAGCAGCCACCTGAATGAAGTTAAGACATTTTACATTGAATGTCTAACTAGGAATTCATTTAGTTTCCTGTATGTTTAATGTGTGTGAGTGTGTGCTGTACCTGTTGACTCCATGTGGTCCATGGTGCTGGAGTTAACCCAGTGGGTCTTGTTGGTCATGTTTCACATGAACTGTGGGTCTATTAACTGGGACAAGACAAAATACGTCCATGATCAAACTCATTCAACCTTTGTTACCATGGCCGTTGTGTTCAGACTGCTTACTGACAGACGAGTGTGAAAATTACACTAATGTCTTAAAGGTAGCTACTTCAAGCGCACACCTCTGGTACATGCGGTGTGTCTAAAAAACACTGTCTCTCTCCAAATGTCTCGCTTTATTCGTGCACTTGTGTGTGAACTACAGGATCTCTACTTCCTGTTTAAGAAGCTGATGTGGAATATTCAAGTCAACTGTCTCATTATTTCCACCACTGAGGTAGAGGTGAAATAGAGGACATCTTTTTTTAAAGAGTGACACATTTACTGGTTAAAACCTCTATTTTACCGTGTAGGTAATATCTAGGTAGTAGTTAGCCAACCTACACAAACACTTACACATATTTCCCAAACTGAATGACATTTAACAGATCGCTGGTGGTGCTGTGGTCCTACACTACTCCCCCCACTTCCATTTAATATAGGGTACAAAAAAATATTTATATAAATAGTAAAACCTACTTAGGCCAGTTCCTGTATCCCAACCCACACAGGTTTGTCTCTCACACACCTACTGCACACATTTTACCTAAACTTGCCCATGTATGCATCACTTGTATGCTTAGTTCTAACATGATACATTTAGCAAATGAGACCAATATATATATATATTAGACATTAGATATGAACCTTAACAACTTTAAGACCTGGGACAAAAGAAAAACCAAGACATCAGATGAGCATACAAGCACTGAAACAAAACCAGTTCTCCATTCACACACTGCACATGCTGGAAACTGACTTGTAAAGCAAACATGGAGGGAGTCGCAGTCAAGTGAGACTAGCAACTCACTGGCTAGTGTGTTTCCTTGTGTGAGGTGTGAGTTAAGCAGTGATAGTGGACAGCGTCAAGCAGCGCGGGAGGGAGCGGCGTTTTTGTGTGACATGTTGGATTATGCCAAAGCTTTTCGGTCAGTCACAGCTGACTCTGCTCATTTCTGTCAAAACTATGTCCAGCCCTCTGACTCATGACAAGTTTCCTGAACTTAGCTAAACTTTTACTTGTGGTATTTCTCCCTCATGCACAGCACATGGGGGGTGAGTCCACAGGCCCCATGAGTACAATGAAAGGTCTTAGTTGTAATGGATTTAGCCTTGATCCCCTCAGCCCTCAAAAACAGTTTCACCAGTGCTGGCTCAGAAGCTGAAAGCTCTCTTTTCTACCACAAGTTTCCAGACATAGAATAATTCCTCTTTGTTACTTAGCTTTATTTGCTGTCATCCCTCTCAGTTTATCTCTTTAAGCATCTTTAGTCAACCTTATGATAAGTTTAACTCATCTGGTTGCACCAAGGACTGTCTTTTTTATAACAGTTTCCCTTTCCTACATGCAAACTGCACTTTATTACACAGATCTAAGCAAGCTTTCACATGCACATATATCACTAAGCATGAATGTACTCTAATTTATGCAAAGATGCTGATATGCCGTGTGTGTTAACTTTTTTTTAGAACAGAATTTACTAATACAGCTCAGCCACAGAGCTGCCACAAGTGAGCACTTCCTTTCTGTTAAACTGAGTGGGCAGATGATGCTCTATATTTAAAACGAGACAGACACAGAGACGTGCCGAAACAGAGAAACAAATGGAAAAGTTGTTTTAAAAAGGTTAAAAAATAGATGCATCACCTCAGTCACAGAACTTATAAAGAATAAACATGGAAAACGCAGTTTAGAGAAAAGGTTCTGCAAAAAGTGATAGCGAAACATAGCATTTTAAAAGCTGAGTGTTTTAAATGAAGCCTTTTGAAAACAGTGCAACAGTCAGTCAAACATATGAGTGTGAACATTTGCAACCATAACTATAAAGGTATGTTGCACCAAAGAAATAATCAACATCTCATTCCTTCACTTTATTTAATCACATGTTGCTAGTTTGACATAGGGGTGGACATCCCAGGCATGTTTTTAACTGCTTTAAAGCACTCCAATACCCGTTTCTGTTGCCATTGGTGCTTCAAAATTAGCAAATTGACTGAGAAAACATGACAATAGATGGAGAACAGGTAAAATTATGCCACGCCTGAGGTGCAAAAACAGATACCAGTAAAAAAGAAATAAGCACCTTTGATTGTCGACAAATAACCGCTAATCTAATTTTCTGCTATGACACACATCTACTGACGCTTTCACCACACAAGCAGCTGTTGCCATGCATTACTGTATGGTGGTCAGCTCTAACAAGGCAACTAAACAGAAAACAAGGGCATTCATTTCCTTTCAGGCACACTGCAGAAGTCTCAGAAAACAGGAAGAGCCTAACAGTGTTGTGTAGAAGTGGTTTCATACAGCAAAACAGAAGTGGTGTTGGGGTGATGCACGGTGGGTGCTCTTTCTCTTTCTCTCGCTATTTATGTATAATATATTTGACTGGAAATCCCCAGTTTGGGCTCCGACACTGACAGGCTTCATCATCTCACACAATTAGACCTAGACAAAGTAAAACAATGACCAAAACAACTTCGAGCTTTATCCTCTTAGAAGCGTCAAGTTAAAAAATTAATGAGAGGAATTGTTTTCAAAGGATAATTAACCACATAAGCAAGAAAGCATTTCCTCATATTTTCATGTTTGTGATTAGGAGTCCCAAATATTAACAGAAATAAGGTTTATTATCTTTGATTATAAGCCTGCAAAGACACACACAGATACACTCACATCATGCACCATTAATTCATTGCAAAGATCCCCAAAAAACAAACATGTATGCAGTACGAGCATGGGGGGACATAAATCAAAGTGATTTCCTGTATCAGCATACTGGACAATAAGAGGAAGTGGTCTTGAAGCAGAGACCGTTTGTGTGTGTGAGCTGTTATTGTGTGTAAACCTGCCTGCCCTAATTGACCAGGCATAATTTCCAGCCCAGGACCTGCAAAGGTTTTCATAATTATGGCTTAAATCAGCGATGAAATGGGTGAATCCAACACAAAGAAAAAAAGCATAACAAAGCTGCGGGTTGGGACATCAACGTAAACATGAGTGCATGAAAAAGTGATCGTTTTTGATGCTGCTTGAAGCAGTATGCTAGATCCATCAGGCAGGAAGAAGACACATACAAAGGGGTTTCCCGAAAAGATTAGTATGTGTTTGTGGATGTGTGTGTGTGTGTGTGTGAGTAGTTTGCTGCCCGCTATGGAGACTATAATGGTGAGAACTGGGTGAGTTGGTACATTGAGGGGTCAGCTAAGGATGTGGCATAGCTGCAGGTGTAAGCATAGATAAAAAATGGCGTTTACACGTGATCTAACATGCGACCGGCCTAAACAGACCTAAGCACAAGTGTAACTGTGGACGGCACACACTGAGGATGAAGGAGGTTCTTAGTTAAAATTTTTAACCATCTCAATGATTAAAATGGGATATGGGAGCAAACTGGAATCAATCAGAAAAGACAGACCTCCACCAAGCCATAGGGTCACTGAGAAAGACCCAACAGCCCACCAGGTACCCCCCGATATTTCTAACCTTCTGGATCACCAGATCCACAATATCAACATAATCCGGGCCAAACAGTGTCAGATTATAACATAAACCATGAGGCCATCTTGTATTATTTTTTTCCAATAAATCTGGGCATTATCTGTAAAGTTAGAAGCTGTAATGGCAAAATTGTCCCAATAGTAAAGAATCCTTTAAAAAAAACCTGGATCCAGATTGTAAATGGTCTGTACTTATATAGCGTTTTTATCCAAAGCCGCGACCTGTAATGGAATAAGCGGTCCAGATAATGACTGACTGATCAGTTAAATTCAGTTAAACAAATGTTTAATTTTTTTCAAGTGAAAGCAGGCGGTTTCTGAAGAAATGTAATCAGGTGGAGGATCTTAGAGCAAAGCTCCAAAAGAAGAACCAGTTTCTCACTTTGGAGAAAGAGAAAACGATAAAAGCAGAAGAAGAATCTCAATCCTACCGAAACCAACTAAAAGACCAGACCAATGAGGTTGAGGATCTGAGAACCAGACTGAAGAAGAAGAATCAGCTTCTCACTTTGGAGAAAGAGAAGAGGATAAAAGCTGAAAAAGAATCTCAACACTCCTGGGAATTGTTTGTATATTCAGACCGGCAGAGGGAAAAAGAAAACCGTCTCAGAAGGTATTATCAACAGGAGCTGATGACATACAAGAGCATTGCTGAGGAACAGGGTCAGTCTTCCAATACACCAAACCCAGAAGGTGAGAGTGAGCTCGTACAGGTAGAACCCCAGGAGGGGAATCCCGATGAGCTGGAAAATTTAAAGAAGAGAATGGAAGAGGAGATTAAATCCAACCAGACCAAAAATCCAAAGTGAAGTCTCAGGAGGAGACAATACATGATCTGGAGTGGAAAGTGGCAGAAATTACTGTCCAACTCAAGATGGCATCAGGCATCTTTGACCCACAAATCCCTGATCAGGTCTCTGAACCAGGTTGTCCCTCAGCAGAGTCCAAACCAGAACAGCTGCCAGAATCATCTGTGGACTCAGAATCTGAAGGTCCAGAACCACAAGCAGACTCAAAACCACAGGTGGTCTCAGAAGCAGTGGACCTCCAACCAAGAAGACTCTGGACCAGAGGAGGACTTAACTTCGGATGTGGACTTCAAAAGGCTGAAGACACCATCCCAATGGAGACGTCTTAAAAAATATGAAACACCAACACATCTTCACCAAAACAAGAACCAAAACCACATCCCTAAAACTGATGAAAGTCCTTCAACACTGGTCTCAGGAAAGTCTTCCTCACTAAGAAGAAACTCAGACCAGAGGAGACCAGGCCGGAGGCCCTGTTACTATGGGACAGCTGTAAAAAAACAGGTCACTCCGTCACATCAGTGCCAACGCAAAGACTTAAAAAAAATCTAAATCTGGAGTGAAAGCACACAGACAAATCACAAACATCAACCTAATCCAGCAAATTAACATGATATTTAAATCAAAAGTACTTTATTAATCTTTGAAGGGAAATAAAGTATTTTTCATTTCATGATTTTCATGTTGTTCAATCTAACTCCTTCTTTGGTCCTAACTTCTACTTCTGCAGAGGTTTCCATTTTCTAAAGAGGATCAAAGAATTAATGGTTGTCCAGCCCTTTAACCAGGGCGTTAAGCTGGACCATTAATTCACGTCAGCTTTATTAGGGTCCGAGCCATACGAAGTATGGAAGGACCCTATTGTTGTTGAAATGTTTATTATTATTTTTCTAAGAGATTTGAGGGCCCCTACGACCCCCTAAACACCCATGAAAAGTTGTAAAAATTGGCACACACTTCAATCCCGGCGGAACTTAGATTTCCAAATGG
>JBAMHW010000004.1:6204415-6233373 GCA_037177495.1 Rhadinocentrus ornatus
CGTCCCTAGAGCTAGCTTTTGCAGCCGAGGATCAGACCGCCAGGGTCCCCGCCTCTGGCAGCCGCCCACCTCACACTGCACCCGACCCCTATGGCCCCTCCTGCAGGTGGTGAGCCCACAGGAGAGTTAAGGACAAGTTGCAAGGCAACCAAATAAATAACTAAGAAGTAGCTTGATTTTTTTCCCCCAGCTACAGACTAGCATGTCTAGCTAACTTGATAGCCATGTCAATGCGGTTTTGTCCACACACAACCTTGAAACCATAAATCAGCCACATGTACAGTTGGTACAAAACGCTGCCACATGATTTAACTTGTACATTGAGAGAACATTACCTTTCTTTAACTGGCTTTAAGTATATCTCATAATTAATTAAAATGTATTTTATTTGTTTTAAGTCTCTTAATGGCGCTGCCCCAGAGTTCAAATCTTGTTTTAAAGCTCACTTTAACTCCATGGCCTTTAGCCCCGAGTGAGAGATTGACTATGATTTTATTTGACTTTTATGTACCCTTTTATCATTATTTCTTCTATTTACCATCATTTTTACATCTTTTACTGTTGGCCTGTGGGTCTGTTATGATTTAATTCTATCGTGTAGCACTTTGGTTATCTTTGCTGTTATTTTTAAAGTACTTTATAAATGATTTGTTATAGTATGTGTAGCAGCCAGAATAAAGACCTAGTTTTACTCATACTGATGATGAGGAGTTCAGTTCAGGAGCTACACCTGTACAGTGACTGTTTCCATGCCCAGACTGAGAAGGAACAAATTCAACAGTCTGGACACTGGGGTTACTCACAAAAATGAGAACCAACTTCAGGCAGCCTATCTCTCTACGAGGTATGGGAATTTGTCCAACATGATTAGCCACATCTACATGTTGTCACAGATCACTGCAACCAAGCTGAACTTGTTTCAACTTCAGCACAAAGTGCACAGATGCAGATGCAGCACATACGCCTGAAAAAGTTCAGAAGCAGGGCTCCGTTTCCACTGCATCCTATGTGAAAGCATACTTGTTGCACAAAACATGCATCTTTATCCATCTTGGCACACAAGTTGTTCTTGATTCCGTACCTGGTGACACTTTGTAGTATTTTTTTCTCATCCTGGTCCAGACACACAGCAAAGGTTGTGTTTCCAGCCCCACTGACCTGCACCTTGTCCACCTTCACCTCGGTCACACTCAACTGCTAAAAAGATGAGGAAAACAAAATATACTGCATCTCAAACAAAAGACAACTTGATGGTGGAATACAGTGTTATTGTTGCAGCTTGCTCACATCTAAAGTATCTAAAGAAACTGAGACAGAGAGACTGTTCAAAGATGAGGCAAGTGTGCATTTGCGTGTTATAAGTATGCTTATCTAAGAAAGCAGAGACAACAAATCTGCATTTATATTTTTCTTCATTTTGTTTAGTTATGTGTGTATGTTAAATAATTTATTTTCTTTACATCAAAGTCTGTATTAACATGTTCTCAGGATGGTTTGGGAGTGGGGTTAGAGATGTAGACATGGGGGGGAGGAAGAAAAATTCAAATGTAACTTTTGTTGGATGCATTAATTTGGAAGAAAAAAAAACGCAAAAAAAAAAAAAGTGTGAATCTGCATGATGAGAGATTTGTTTGACATTTAGTGCTGTATAGCGCGTACTGAGATCTACACCTTTGAACAAATGCTGTGTCGCAGGTTGTTTGTGAAAACTTGCTGCTGCAGTGCCTTTACACCACAAACCACTGAGACAGACTGACATCTCGCCTTACCTGGTTGTAGCCTTTCTTGCTTTTACCGTTCTGTCTCTTCAGGACCTCAGTCATGGTGAGCTGCAGGCACTCCATCTTTGAGTCTGACACAGATTTTTTTAGGTCAGATTTTATCGCACTCAACTCTTCTGACAATAATTCACTTCCATGAAGTATCACAACACTATTTGCTTGTATTAAAAACTAGCTCAGTAAATTAGATTTAGATTTTATTTAAGATTAACCTTGCATTAATCACATTTTTTTCACTGAGAACAAAAACTTAAGGAAAAGACATTGATCACACCACTCAAAAGTAAAAAAATTATTTTAAATTAATATTGAAGCTTAAAAAAAAAAGAAAAAAGAGTGGCATACCTAGTTCCTCAGGGTTTTTACATGCTTTGATTAAGTTTACAGATGTACAGACTTTGGTTTCTCTTTTCCATTGGCTTCTCCCACTAATAACCACCTGAAAAAAAGATAAATTACAAGATTATTAAAATCTTAAAAATACATATGAGGAAGCACCGAAGTCAAGAAGTGGGCCCAGACCCCTTTCAGACGATGTATAAAGGAACAATAGATCACTTCTTAAAAGACTACTTTATAGATGTCTTGATTTTTGTCATTTGTGTAAAACATCACGTAAATTTAATTTGATTTAATGATATCACGAGGATTTGTTAAATACTTTTAATATTCCAACTTCAAATTATGAATTGGAGATTTAAAATTGGTCTAAAATTACTGGATGTCAAGACAAATTAATGGAGCGGCATGGCTAGAGTGGTCGTCTTGTAGCCCGAGGGTTACCGGTTTGATCTTCGCCTGTCAATCTCATGTTGAGGTGTCCCTGAGCAAGACACCAAACCCCTTGCATGGCAGCTCCCATTATCAGTGTGTGAATGTGTGCATGAATGGGTGAATGCAATGTATAATGTAAAGCACTTTGGGTTAACACGCTATGTAAATACAGACCATTTACTCATCACAATCAGTGATGAGGATGTAAACATTGAGCCAATTTTTAATAAATTTTTCCCATTTTTATTTTAATTCTATTTTATGACTTACTGTTTCTATTCTGCTGTTGTTGCATTGTAATTTCCCGTCTGGGGATTAATAAATGCATTATCTTATCAATGATGTTGATCCTGGATGAAAGGAACACGTGGAGGACTTCTGCTGCTAAATTTCCTTTGATTTTCAGCATAATTTTTTTCAAAACACTCAAAGTTGTCTGTTGGCAGACACCAGATCTAATATTGTTAATTATCTCAGGACATAAAGTATGTTTGTTTAGCAGACTTTGTGTTTTGACACATTTTGATGCGTCATCTCCTTGATATTGGGAAGTGACAGTGACCGAAACAAGCTGAATTTACGTTAAAAGTGAAGACTCTGCACATGTCCCTAAAAATACACCAGTGTGTTTCTTCTGCTGATCAAACTCCATTTTTCTGAATAAAATTCTCATAAAACACAACTTCTGACATGGATAATCTTACCCTGTTGTACATCACGTCCAGTGTTAGAGGCACTGCTTCTCGGTCGCCATCAATGCCAAAGCGTTTACTTGCAGCACCTAAATGAAGCAAAAAGGACACACTGGTTTACATTGTAGTAATCAGCAATTCCGTAACGCAGAAAAAAATGAAGCTACAATAATGTCTCTGCAGCACTTAAATTTAAGTCATTATCGTACAAAATAATGGCAAGGAGGAAAGCTGCCTCCATAGTAACCGATAGTAAATATTATAATGACCAATGATGCATTTCACTGGTCGGAAATGTGGAGGTTGCCTGGAGATTTGTCTGGCCAGTTCTCACCCATGGCCTTGATGGCTCGTGTTCCTGCTGTGTGACCCAACTCCAGGGAGTGGATGAACACCTCAGTCCTTCTCTCTCCACCAGCTAACGTCAGCTGCAAAACCAAAGATGAACCAAGTTTGGATACTAGCGTGGCCAAAAGTGATTTAGCTGTGTGTGTGTTTTATGTAGAAGTGTGTCCCACCTCAGCCTGATAAAGCTGGATGAGAGCTGGCCGAGCAGCATAGCGGCAGTAGTACAGAACCAAGTCGGCCAGGATTGGTAAACGCTGCTCGTACGAACTATCATAGGACTCGGACTCCGTTTTTGAGGTTTGCTGCAATAATATTTACACATTAAAAAAAGCTTACACAACAGGAAGCTTTTAAATACGTATAAAAAAGCAAATAATCAGACATGGCTGAAGGACATCAGGCATTTCACTGACAAGGATTATGACAGCACCAGACAGCACAGGAGCTGTGAAAAGCTCTGAGCTGGATAAAACCTGACTTAAAATGGCAAGGTGTACCTGACAGACGACACTGGCAGGTAACTTGAGCAGGCTGAGGGTATTCCTTTCGTACCATGGGTCCAACATGCCAAGGAGGTGTGCAATGTCATTAGTGCTGTCACCTGTGCCGTCATTGCTAAGATCCTGCTGGGACAAAAGCAACAATTAAAGCCAAAAAGTGAGGTTAAACCTCATTTAGATGTCTTTTCTTCTTTTATACATTATATCCATTGCAAAATCTTTAATTTTTTTAGCTAATTGGTATTCATCGTGTGAAATTCCAAATGCATTACACGGGGTATTTAAATGTTTGGGGGTTTTTTTCTATTACTTAACCTAGTCTACTAATAATCTTTACACTAGAATCTGCCACAACAATGAAAAAAAGTTATTTTGCTACTATTTCTAATGGTTTAAGTTTTTAAAAAGTTCATGACTTATTTTTAAGATAAGGGCCTATATCCATTCTTTTTCTCTGTTAAGGAAATTGGAGCTGACTAATCAAAAAAAGAAAAAAAGTGTGTTTTTAGGAGATGAGGCAACATCCCAGCTACTTTTTATAGAAAATCTATAAATAACAGAGGCTAGCAGCACTGTGCTATCCATTTCA
The DNA here is from genome assembly GCA_037177495.1 of Rhadinocentrus ornatus. Taxonomy (NCBI): domain Eukaryota; kingdom Metazoa; phylum Chordata; class Actinopteri; order Atheriniformes; family Melanotaeniidae; genus Rhadinocentrus; species Rhadinocentrus ornatus. The sequence continues at coordinate 6,209,100 of JBAMHW010000004.1, forward strand.
TTTAAAATATAAGCATTTGGTTTGGAGTTTTCTTTCACTTACACCACACAAGGCTGCTTTCTTGGGAGATCCAGTTTGTATCAGTGGGCCCGAAGCCCTCCGACGTCCTGATTCTCCTCCTGCCGAGTCCCTCTTCACAGGCACAAAGTAAAACTGGAGCTTGAAGGCTCTGCTGAGACGTGGACATGCACTCTCCTTCATCCTGAGGCTACTGTAGGCTCGGGCCACCTTCCCTGCCACATGATCAGCACCAAACACCACCACCCTCAGTGTAGTATTCTGACCATCCTCGTCACTGCTCAGAATAGGCCTCCTTCGAAAGCAAACATGTCTGAGAGTTTGATTTTGTGGCTTAAGTAATGGCTCAGGACTAAATAACTTGACCTGCTGGGGAAGTGAATTGGATCGCGTTTCTCGAACCACTAAAAGGTCTTTTGATTCGCTGTTTCCTAAACTCTTGGCTCGGGAAAGCAGCCGAGGGTTTTTGGGCTTAATAAAGAGTCTGTAGAAGTGCTGGCTGAGACGAGCCGAAGTTTTGGAAGACTTCGGGGAACATTTATCAGCTACAGGAGAAGAACAGATGTAGTCATCAAAATCTTCAAAGTAGTCGCTATCGATTCCGGAAGTGACCGAGTAGAGGGAGGGAGGGTAGGACTCGGAGGCTACGGACAGCGTGGAGAACATGGAGTCTTTGGAGGTTGTGGACAGCGAGGAGATGGTGGAGAAGGTGGAGGCTCGATAGCTGCTGCTGTTGTAGTCATTAGGGATGATTGACATCGAAGCCGGATCTACTCCATGCCTCTCGTCTTCTTTGTTTTCATCCTCTTCATCAAAATCATTTTCGGTCACTTCATGCTCGTCATCATCAAAGTCATCTTTCGTCTCCCCCAAAGTCCGTCCATCTTTGGCCAAGTCATTGGGTTGATGCTCCAAAAGGGTGTTCAGAACATCTGTAAGAGTCAAACTATTATTATTCAAACAAAGCCATTCAGAAACATAACAGAGAAATAGCAATTTTAAATTGAATAAATTACCAAAATTATCTTTTTCCCAGTGAAACATATAACATTTGGGTGTGGGCAACGGTAATGTCTGCAGCATTCCTGAAAAAAACCCACAAAAAAAGACAAAGACGAGGCTGCTCAACACAACTCAAATGCAAAAAAACCATGCCCCATAATTTATCATGAAGTGTCCCTCACCGTCAGACTTCCTCCCATTGGATGCAGGGATTCTCAGCCTCTCCCTCAGTTTCTCCAGTCCCTGGATGACATGACTGCGTGCCTGGAGCGGGTCACTCATGACAGCAGCTGTCTCCAAGAGGTCGCTCACCAAAGAGAAAATCTCCTTCAACTCATTCACAGTTTTTGCCTGTAAAAGTAATAAAGGAGTGTGCAGGGGGTGTCAATGGCTAGCAAGCATGATAATGTAGCTTGTCAAGCTTTCCCAGTTACATACCTGCAGGGCTCTGTGGATGCTATGCAGAGGGTACTTGGTGCCTAGCATAGACTGGAAGGCATGCTTAACCAAGGTGATGTAGGTTTCATTCTGCGAGTGCTCAATGCCACTGAGCTGCTCAGCCACTGTGAGAAAGTCAGCAGGAACCTCACCAGGGTTCATCAGCAACACGGTGCTGCAGACAACAGACAAACGCTGTCAGTTAGTAATCTCTAAATCAGTGCACGGTGTCACATGGAAGAGGACGTAAACAGGATGTTACAGTATCTGACAATCTTGAGGTTTGGTGTGTAGGATCTTCAAAGTAGTCGCTATCGATTCCAGAAGTGACCGAGAAGAGGGAGGGAGGGAAGGACGATTTAGGCAAGTCATGAGATTTTCATGACTGAGTGCTAACCACCTATTGTACACGTTGTTCAGGTAATTGAAATGAAACAGAGGCAAAACATTTACCACGAACCACAGAGACATGTATGATATAACTGCCGATTTGAACAAGAAAGTAGAAGTTACATGAATAACTTTGTTCTGGACTGGCAACAAATTGTTGCAAAGTTCTTTATTAGCACAAAAAGTAAGCAAATTTGTGTTTGGGCGATTGCTTTTGTTATAACAATGCTTCTTGGCAATACATCTTACACCATTCAAAAGCCTGTTGATTTCCCTTTTAAAAGGTGCGACATTTGTAAGGAAATTAATTTCTGGGATGAGCAGGCGAGTATGTGGGTTGCCTCTATAATAAATAAATAAATAAAAAGCCAAATCTTCTCTGTCAATGCCAACCAAAGTGATAGGGTAACATCTTTTGGTGGAGGAAGTGTGACAGCTTATCATCATTGGAGGTAATCTCAGTGCAGAGAAACATCCTGATAAAATTCTGAGTCAACAGCAGAACAAGCTGTCTGGTATTGGCAATGAAGATTTGGCAAGTTTTTATGGGCACAACCCACATAATCAACTCTGCTGCTCATGCCAAAAATGTGTTTCCCTTACAAACGTGGCACCATTTAAAAAGAAAACAAACAGACTTTCTAATTGTATAAAATGTATTGCCGAGAGGCATTGTTACCACAAAGAATTATTTAATCAAACACAAATGTCCTTACTTATTTAGTAAAGTTTAGATCTCTAAATATTAACAGCTACATGGAAACTGTGACTAAACACAACGTGAGAAGCTTCTAATTTACAATTTCACACATAATAAGCTGTGATACGATGTGGACTTACATGGTTTTTGAACTTTGGTCAGAGTTGTTAAGGCCCTGTTCTTCTCTGACCAGTCTCTGAAAGGAAATTCCTGCAACAAAAGCAGAAAAACTGTAACAAGAGCTCACTCATGAGACAAATTTAATAAAACAACCTGTATCCTTTTAATTTTATCTGAACTACAAAATACCTATTTTAAAGGGGAACTGAAACAAATGAAAAAGGTAATCCTACAACAGTCATATAACCTGCCCAATCATGGTTTAACGGATATTCATTCAGGTTTTCAGGTTATATAAATGTATTTTATTTTAGTGCCACTTCCTTAAACAATTCCTGGTAATACCTCAGTAAGATTTTACATACAGTTCCTGCTTTTGTTTAGTAAGTGGTGCAGTTACATCCGCTTTCAGATAATATCATCATAGAATGAAGAAGTGCCAATAAAACCTGAAACTTTTAACATCATCCTGTCCACTGTAATAGATTACAGCGTGAGAAACCTCCCACTTGGAATCCTGGAAGCATTTCTCTGAGATATCACAAGGGGGAGTGCTGTGACAATGGCTGTTGTTCAGCAGTAAGATGCCATTAAAATCTAGATTTACCGGGGACTTTGATCTCCAGCTGTAGTGTGGAGAGGAGTTCCCTGCACACACTGCTGTAAGGTTCGGGCCATGTGAGGAAGCAGCGAAACACCTCAACAGCTTCCTCCAGGATCTCTGTGTCTCGGGGACAGAAGGGTGTCTGCAAGCAAAGAACACACAAGTGAATATAATTAAATATGTATTTATTTATTGGTAGACAGTGTATGTGTGTGTGTGTTAGGGTAGTGGATCCCAATCTATTTTCCTTAAGGATCCCCTTCATGTACATACTAAAAAGCCATGAACTCCCTGCCCCACACCGTGCTGAAACCATACTTAATTTAATGCTTTTAAAAATTGAGGTTCTTTCCATAAATAATATTCTGGCTGAGTCCTGTCCTCTGATAAAGACACACTGAATTAACAATATTTAGCCTTACTTTTTTTTCTTAAAATATGGACGACATGTGGACATTATTCACAATGGCTCTGAATGTTTAAAGCCTCGGAGACCCCCTGTGCTCTTTGGAGGACCCCAAAGGTTGGGAACCACTGAGTTAAGGGAATACTGGACCCTCAAATGGTTAGCAAAGACCTCTGTGATAAAAGAAATGGCCAAATTATTAAAAAAAAAACAAAAAAAAAAACAATGGTCCTGTTAGTGGTGTTTTCATTAGCTTAAAAGGAACTTTTCAGTATTGTTCAGAGCACAATGAAGAAGAGGAAAGTGGCAGAATCTGTAGTTATGAAAACAGTTTTGTGAGAAGCTTCAGGGTAGGCATTTGGGAAGTGTAAGATCATATTCATTTCACAATGCAAGGTCAGGCAACTGGGCATGAATCAACCGTGTGGAAAAAGAAAACCATGAAGAGGTGAGGTGAATATGGAATAGGCAAAGGCTGAAAACAAGAAGGAAATCTAGTATGGTTTTCCCCCACATCAAAACAAGGATGAAGACCCAAGGCCTGTTGACACGAATACAGTGTGTTGCTATAAACAGTTTGTTGCTATGGATTGCATATACAATGGCTGCTATATCAAACTTTACCACTAGATGTCAGTATATTTTGCACACCATTGCTTCAAAATTTTATATAACCAACTTAATTGTGTCTAAAGTACTGTGGACAAAGTTCTCTCAGGAAATCGAGTGTCCTGAAGGATCAGGTGTTAGACCTTATTCTATTTCAATACTGATACAATATTGTTTTCTCCTTTTTTTTAAATTAACGGACTGACACACGTGACTTAACTTGTGAGCTAATAACGTGATGCTATTTCACTGCTGAAGTCTCTTACATTACAGGCATTGTGTCAGACAGCCAAATGTACATTTATGATGTCATTGGAAAACCTCAAAGATGTGACATTTCGGGTTTTAGACAAACTCACAACTCTTGTGCTCTCACTTCCTATTGAAAAAAAAAACACTCTGCAAACCAATGAAGAACTTCTTCATAAAGTTTCCTGATTACATGACTGAAACGCAGGTGATAATGAACAAGAGTGTTTTTGTCAGGTCAGTAAATTTTATGCTTTCAAGTACTTCTTGTACTTGATGCTTTTGGTCAATGTGATGCCTCAAGTAAACATCACAGTGGTTTGAAAATAAGGAAGTACAACACACACTTTTTGAATAGGGATCCCTCTTACAGGTGGAAGAAAACATGTTTAACGAGTTGGGGAGATGTCAAAAGGTTAAAAGTCTGGACGCCGTGTGAATGTGAACAGTCTGTACCTGCAGAAGTGTTGAGGAGAACATGATGGCGAGGGGAGTCACAAGCTCGTACTGACACTGCTCCTGAACCTGAACGCACACATGGAAGCACACACAGTAAGAAGACGATTATTGTTTAGTTGTTTAATTAGTACAACACAAAACATTGGCATTACTTTTCATCCTCACCTCTTTTGTCTTCCTGATGATCTGTTGTAAAAGTATGAGGAAGTTCTCAGGGTCTCTCTTCACCAGCTCCTCCAAACTCCAGCGGTTCATGGACTGTCCCGCCGAGCACATCAGCACTGAAATACACCACACACACTCATATAAAATCAATGCACAGGTTGTATGCATAGATACCCTGTATGACAGTACAAGGGAAACGCTTAAAAAAGTTACCCCAATTTTTAAAAAGGAAAACAGACAACCAGTCCTGGGCTGAGAGTGAGAACAACCAAACAGCCTGATCAGAGGACCTTTAAAGCTGGTATCAAACAGCTGCTTTTTTTTACTTTTTAGGTGGCTTATTCAAAAGACTGGCAACACCATTTTCGGACCACTTATAAGTGGATGAAAGATGCATTGTGAAGGGTACTGGCAATCACAATAAAATGCAAAACAAACAGACATGCAGACCTCTCTTGCTTGCATTGCGCTGGTCCCTTAGCTGTGCTCATTGGTAAAAAGATTAGTCAAAGTTGATTGAAGTATGCTTGTGACAGAGTTAAATACTTTTTAATTGTGCTTCATCATTCTTCATCATTCTTTTTCTTTTATGTTCCTTTCTTTTTTCAGACTTTTCCCTCTTTGTGATGAACTCCGCTGTAGTTATCCTTCTGGGTCAATCTGCACACAGTCTAAACGTACCTGTAGTCAATTTAGGATCACTAAATAACATAATATGAACAGTGTTGTGCCTGACCGCACTCATTGAGCGATCATTCATGAACTCGCTCATATTTTAGATGAAGGTGAACTGAACGTACTGTTGTTTCTGCCTGATGAACTTTATTGTGAGCGCACACAGTCTGGCGTATCCAGGAAAAATCCTGGCTAAAACACATCCTAAACAGACTTTAAAAACACGAAATCTGGCAACACCAGCCACCATAGAGCCGTAACGTACATGCATCATCAATTTGCAAAACCTGGAGGCAAAATCCAATGAAGGCAGCAGCTCCACCTCTGCCTCAATGATCTCTACAACATCTTCGTATTTAAAATATTTTTTTAAAAGCTCAGTGATGATCCAGGAGGGAGAAATCTGGCCTTTTTGTGTAAACCTTGCCCCGCCGGGTGTCAAGAGGCTCCAGACCTAAACAACGTCAACAGTAAATCTAAAACAGCATATTGAAATAAAGCACCCGGCTAGCCTTCCAAGGTATGTGAACTACATGTCACTTAAAACAATCTAGAGACTTGGCAAGGGCGTGCTAAAGCAGATCTTCTACCAGCCAGATTTAAATAAGGCGTACAGTAGCAGCCGCTCTGTTGTCTTCACCTCCAGGTGCAGCTGGAAACCTTCTGCAGTATACAGTAATGTTGGAGACCTGCAGCTTTTGAGGAAAGAGGAACCCTCAGCTTTCACAAACATGACAAATGCAGTTTTTTACTTCTTCATTTGGTCTGAATATTGCATTTTTATGACCCAAGTTCTAGAACTTTTCTTTGGATAAACAAGTCAGAAAAAAATTGATTCACAAAAAATCGAAAAGTGACTTGAAAAGATAAATAACGTTTATTTGGTTACTACCTCAGCCTGGTTCCTACATCAGATAGTTTAATAATTCCTCATGTTTTTATACTGTAGGAGTAAAAAAAAAAGCTGCAGCTGCTACAAGCGTGGCCTGATTGAGTAGCAACAGGAAAATGCCAGTATTCTGAGGGTAATAGCTCGCAGCAACATATTGAGGTAAAAGAACTATGGACTAGCTCATATTTAGAACTGTGAACTTAGTTAAAAAATTTGAATTATGAACTATGAAATGAACTAGTTCATGTAGAAAATTAACTTTCCCAACACTGAATATGAACGCTTCGGGTCTGTGAGGTGGATTTGGGGAGATAACTGGAGCAACTAAGCACAAAGAAAACATCCAACCGTCAAATGGAAAGTCTACAATGTTGAATACCACAACGCCAGGCCACAGTTATAAACTGTGTAATTTGTTTATTCATTTAGCTGTTTATTTACATATACCCCAATTTAAAGTTGGCAAAACTGAATAAATTTTATTTATCTCTGATTTGATCAATGATCATGGCTAAGAACAATAGTCCAAAATTACAAAGTGAAAGAAGGTTAATAATGGAGGCTCGAGACCAAATATAACCAGGAGCAAATTGACTGTCAAAATTTCAGGATGATCATCTTGCAATGTGAGTGCTGCTACAGCCTACGTCTACAAAGCAACCAACAGAAATGCAGCACGCAATGGCGTGTCGATCTAAGTGACAATGGCGCACGTGTACAAACTAAAACCACTTAAATGGAAACCAAACAAGATGAACACCACTCATATAATTTAAACAAAGCAAATCAGCAGCAGATGCCTTGCTGTATGAAGCGTTCAGTTTATACTAAGACTGTGGGAAGAAGGATGAAGTGTGAAAATAAATAAAGTGGGAATTTCAACAATAACAGTAGTACACACCACTTTAAAACAGAGCCGCCATTTTTCATTATAGTTGGGATCTGTGTTGCTCTCTGCAGTTGCAGCCAAATATGATCCTGATGTCACTATCCCCCCATATACACACATCAAACATGTCTAAGTCAAGTTCATTAAGATTGTGCAGTGTATAAAACACTTAAGACATAAAGAAAGAAGTTCAAGATTTTCAAGGGCAATTTTAACAGAAGATTAAGTGATCAAATAGAGACAATAAATCTCTTCTTATTCAATTTCATCTTTATTTGTATAGCGGCAATTCACAACAAAGTCATCTTAAAGAACTTTACAGACATAATTAACTCAAATCAATTAATTGTGATCAAAATAAAATAAGTCCACATTTGTCCAATTTATAATCACTGTGTTCATACAAGTCAATTAAAAAAATACCTAGCAAAGGAGAAAGATACAGAAAATGATCTTACACCTAAATTTCATATAGTTTAGGTAATTTCTAAGAGAAATTAAGCTTTTGAGAATATTAATGATGCAGCAATGGTAAGAACAGCTATTAAATGGCTTAATTATTGCCTAACACAATGGTATCACAAACATCAGAGTGTCCATAACAGAACCTTGGGGAGCACCACAACTCAGAGATTCAGTTGATAAAATAATAAAACACCAACAAAAGGCAGCTGGTGATGGTTGATTAGGTGCCCTGTGGCTAAATCACATTTATAGTTCAACTAATCTGAATCTTAATGTAGATCAATGGGTGTTTGACGATAATGTGTTAGGTTTTGTAAGTTCTCAACTATCAGTACCGGTTTACTTTAATGGTGTGATTCATCAATTTTCTTCTTGATGTTTCACGAGGACATGACAGGTTGCATTTCCTGATGCGTGAATTAGTAGCTGAGCAAACAATGTTATTTCCCATGTTTAGACCCAAGACTTGTTTTGGACCAAAACCTTTTTTAAAATCAAATTAAAATGAGAGGATATAAAAGTAAGTTTTGCTTAAATTGGGGAGTAATAAAGTTGCAGATTATCCCTAGGGTTGAATCACAGTTAAATAATTTTTTTTTTTAAAAAGGCCACATAAACATGTTGTTGATCTGGGCTAGTTTTTCTTCAGCAGTATAAACAGAAACTCGAAGAAAACAACATAAAAAACTATGAATACAGTATCTCAAACCACACCGATCTGAGGTCTGTCACACACTTAAAAAAAAAACTGAAAAGTGAAACAAGCTTACTTCTTACATGATCTTTGGTCTCGGTAACTCTCTAAACTTTCACCAAAAGCAGCTATTATTAAATCCACATAAACGCTTCTCTGCTATATTTCTCTCCGTGCTATTTGTAACTAAACAAGCCGAACATCTCCAGACAGCAGTGTGTTGTTTGCATCATCATCACACCTTTTCTGGGACATTACAAAAGTATTTTAATGAGAGGTTAGCTCAGAAAATTACAAGCGATGATGTTTACTGATAAAATAAAACATATGCGAGTAATTTTGAATAGAAACTTTGCTATAAAGGCAACACCAGCATGAAACTTTAACAACACAACAAAGTGTGAGTTTGTGTGTAAAGTGTGTCATGACGTCATTACAGTCTTTTGAGGTGGAAACCCATTTCTGCACTGGTGCATCGTTCTGTAAGACACAGCCTTTTTTTCTTTTTCTTTTTTTATTTAACACCATGCACCACGGTAACTCCTGCCTCACGATGCCTCACTCATACGCTGCGGTCTGTACCACCACTTCCTCCCAGCTGTCTGTTCACACAACTTCCTCCAACACCCAATAATACGCTCCCCTGGTGATCTGAAAGCAACACTGTCACCAACAACAAGCTCAGACGCCTCTATGCTCATATGCACCATGTGCTGCTTGAGTGTTGATCACATACGGGCTCTGGTGTTGAAAAAGTGTGAACAAACAACTGCTTTCTGTTAGAGACAACATTCTTAACAGAATCTGTGAAACAGTTTTTATTCCGCACAATTGCTGCAGGACCTGCAAAGAAGGACACTCGACACTTTGCATGCTTCATACAGCATGTCAACAACAAACCATGACAAAAGGGTTACATACCATGACTACTTGCCTAATAATAATAATAATAATAATAATAATAATAATAATAATAATAATAATAATAATAATAATAATAATAATAATAAAAAAGGTCCTCTTGATAGCGCGGACACAAAAGGGCTGACACGGATGCCGTGTCTGGTACTGACACATTAGCAATGGATCTTTTGGCTTCTGTGGACGTGGGGTGGGTTCTTTGTGGATTCCCACAGATTCCATCAGATACCATCAGCTAGCATTAAATATGGCTAAGACTATGCAAGGAGTGCATTTTAATGAGTTGTTTTTGCAACACAAACAACTTTTAGTCTGCCCATCTTTAAATATATATCCCCAACATACAAAAGAACGCCTATTAGTCTCTGATCATGGTAATACATTATTACATTAAAAAAGTAAAAAAATGGTAATGCTGTTACTATAAAATGTTGGAGGATGCTTATGTTTGGAGTAATTTAGTATGACACGGCCTCTTTCCCCTTTTTAGTAGGTGTTAAATAAATAAACTTGATCATGTTTTAATACTGTTTTTCCCCACAGTGGAACTTTATTTCTTGTATTTTATCTATGTTATCTTAGCTTTTTCTATGTGTTTTTATTTATTTTATTTCTTTTGTTTCATTTCTTTTAACGCACTTGTTTTTGCTCCCTGCTGTAATGCTTTTGTTTTATGTAAAGCACTTGACAAAGCACAAAAAAATTTGCCTTGCCTATAGAAATGTCATCATTATTAATGCAGGAGTACATTAAAGTTCTTGTTTTAAGCATTTGCAAACAAACCTTAAATTACAGTGTAGCTTAGTCTTACCGTTCCAGTGGTGTGCCGCTGTGGGGCTTTGTCTCAACCCGTCCAGACACCGGTCCAGAGCATGCTGGATCCGGTCCTCTGTGCATGAAGTGTGCTGCATCTTCACCACTCAGGCTTTGAAGAAGAGCAGGAAATAGAGCTGATATTATTCATCAGATATATTAACACTGTGCCCACTCATGTATTCTGTGGAATATTATCTCCCTTAAGTTACCCGCTGTGTCAACATGAGCACATACACACACGGTTTTCTCTTTTTGTGAACATTAGGCTGTGTTATCCTGCAGGTTTTGCATTAACGCAGATCACACGCTAAGTATGAAAATCAGGCCAAGATGATACACAAATCATAAAGGGAAATGAGAGAAAAGAGCTACAGGGTGATTTGGTTGCTGGAGTTACTTCTGACGCATTCAGTGCAAAACAAAACACTGAACACCTGCTCTGCCTCCAATGACTGAAAGCATCACATTTAAACATGCACTGAGACTAATTCTAGCCAAGAATTTCCAGTATGACCAGAACTTTTTTTTTTACCACTGACTCATACAAAGACTGAACTTCACTTTTTTTAAAAACTCTGTTTATCAGTGTGTGTTTTTCGTGCTGCAACTGAGGACAAACCAGGTGTGGCAAGTTGTTTCAGTTCTGTTATGAGCGTACCTCATGAATGCTTTAATGAAGTGATTTCAACTATATCTTCCTTGTCTTTTATTTGGAGATTACTTTACACCATATACATGTAAAACAGCTTGAAAGCTGCAACCTGAACAAAATCAAACTCTGAGTTGAAATAAATAAATAAAGAAAGAATCAAGTGACCACTTTTTTGTTGGCTACATTTCATGATCTCCAAATTCCCCCATGATAGAAATTATCATTCCAGTCTTATGTGAACCTGAAACATTATTCGTTTGTGCTTTGTGGCATCTCCATTTAGTTTTCTCTAGTTACCCAAATAGTAATATTTATACATCTTGACAATTCTGAAAAGCATTCCTTTACTATGGCTCCAAAAGTATTTAAATAGACCCTGTAGTACCAGAGATATTCTCATTTTTTTATGGATATGCAATTTTAAAGCGGCCTAAAAAAGGACTCAAATGGTTAAGCTACAGTGTTTCAGATAATAGAGCATCACACAGAGATAACCTACATTCCTTTTATTCTCTGCAAAAAAATCATTCATATAGAAAAATGTAAATGAGCTGACTCAGACTCATGCCAGAAGAGACAGACACACCAACTGGTTAAAAGACAAACAAATAAAAAGCAACTAATTATTTAATATTTATGTTGCACATGACTGCGTGTTTGTTTAAGGAATGCAACTATACTAACTTTGGGTTTTGAACGATTGGAAGTTAAATCTTTTGTTGCTGGAGTGTTTTTAAGCACAATAAAAAAAAAAAAAAAACTAAAAAAAAAACTTTAACTTTGTCAAGAGTTTACACACCCAGATGAACAGGCCATCGAGCATACTGGGCATTTTCATGGTGGGCCAACTTGTTTTTTAGGTTGACAATTTATTTGTCCGACTGGTCCATAAAGCTCAGAAAATCGGCGGCCCATCTAACACTGGGCTTGCTTGCTCAAATTTGTAAACACCATCCTCTTTAGCTATGTTCCATGTGCCTGAGTAATTCATTCGTCCAAAAAGTCAGCACAGAACTTCCTTTCCTCACCAAAGGTCCTTGAAACTTGTCGATCTGAGGCCCATTGGTTCTTCTCTTAAATGATACCAGACTGAACCAACCCGACCCTTTAAACCCCTTTTGGCTCTGTGCCAGAGGAGGCAGCCACCTGTCAGAACCGAGAAGCAATGGTGCCAAGAAACTGTGCGATTAAACAAAGTAACAAAAAAAAAAGATGCTGCCAATGTCTAAAGATGATTGACATGTTGGCCATAGTGGGACCGTCATCAGCTACGAATGAAGATGATAGTAGAAGCTGCACTAAGCAAAAGCCCATTAAGCCTAGTAAGTCTGAGTCATACGAACCAGTTACCGATGAACACACTAGTTGTTTACAAAGTTATGATGAAGTGAACAGCTGTTTTCATGTTAGTTTGTCTCTTTACATTTATTCAATTAGGTAATGAGGTCAGTTTCCAGCAGTACAGCTTGTTTATTGCTTGTGTTTACTGGTTAGGTTTTTATGTCTTCCTGAGCTAAATCATCTTATTAAAAGTGAGAACATGACTGTACCATCGTTCATCAACGTTAACAGTGAGTCAGCAGCTCTCAGATTTTCTTTATCAGCCTCTGTTATTGGTTGTGGGCTGATAGTCGGATACTTTTGGATCAGAATTTGTTACAGACAGCTTCTGTGTAGATGTTTATGGATAATGTACAGAAATACAGAAACAATGTTTAAGATTTTTATTTTAATTTTTGTCCATATGTTAATACTAATGCATCTGTTATAGAGTCCAATAATTCTGGACCTGAATGCATCATTTTTTTAAAGAAGAAAAATCTCCTTTTAATCTTTCATTTAAACCTGAGATAACATCTCCAAAAAAAGATCCTGTGAGGAAGAGGAACACACACAACAGACTCAGAGCCATTGTTTCCACACTTTGTCCAGAAACAGTTTTCATCTGATCCATCATTTCTTATGTCTGTTCTTTCTCATTTCTTTCTCCATCAAACACAAAGTAGGATGAATGCTGCTCTAATGCTCATCACTGTGCTGGAGTAAAGATGTTTTTTATTAAAAAATGAAATTTTGGATGCATTTATTGATTTAACGTGTCTACACTCAGATTCCTGGTAACTATCTGCATGGCTTTTGTGATTTTGAAGGGCGCACGGTTGATATTTACAGTCAAGGATGCACAAAGATTTGTGGCGTGCAAGATCGTCTATGTGCTGGTCTGGGTCAAAATGCCAGGCCAGATTTATTTGTCCTAGTCTACCCCTGGATACAGCTTCAGTCATGTTTATCAGTACACAGCTGGATAAAGTGTGAATGTACTTGTCAGTTAATGTAAAAGACTTAAAAGGTTTGGGTTGGAAATGGTCCTTTGACATTTAACTTTAACAGAATCACTTTGAAGAATTAATTTGAACTTTCCTTTATAGTTTCTGTTACAGTATATTTCTAAAATTCCGACAAAGTACAATTGCGATTTGCAGGCATTTCCATTGAATGGTGTTTAGCGCATTAGCCGTTGTTGTTTGCTATCAAGGACGGTGGTTTTATTTTTTGTTTAATTATTTTTTTTAAATATTTCTGTGTCCTACTCATTCGCGCCATCTTTATTTTAAATGACCGTGACCTCCTATGTCACGTCCGGGGACGCGTAAATACGAAAAAAGTGTTTCCATTTCACATTTGCAATATAGACCGTTTCAAAGTTTGCAAACACTGGGATGTTTTTGGTGGGCGGAGCTTAGCCTGGAGGCAAAAGAAGAGGCTAGAAGCTATGTTATCAAGTGGCAGCTAACAATTTTCAGTGGCATTTTTGTAGATGTAGGGTTTTCAAGCAAGTGGTTCAGACTCGTAACTCTCGGAATATGTACAATTATCTAACATGATATAAAGTGTGTGCTGCAAACACAAGAATTGTTGATTATCGTCTCTGTCCTGTCCTTTCGTCTTATTGCATTCAGCTATAATTATCTGCGTTTTTTTATGAACTGGTTTCCTAAAAACTTTTATTTACCGCCAGGAATGTTTTTCCTCTTATTCTGGCACCCAAACACACAACAAGACGACATTAAGTCGTAATAACATCTGAGATAGCTCGTTTCCACGTTGTTTTTTACGTGCTTTCCTCTTTTTTTGCCTCCGGATACAGTAGTGATGTCACTGATTACGTAGGTCATGAAAGGGTCTATACTGTTATATCGAAATGTCTGAAAAACCACCTTATGGAAACGCACTTTGTGTCACTGCTCGGTATGTCTTTAACACTTCTTATGACTCATACAAAAGTTTTACCAGGGTAATGCAGGATTTAATATGTGCAAACACGGGAAAAAGTCTAAATTTGAGAAGCAGAACAAAAAGTTGTCTAAAAAAAGAAGGAAAAGAAGTGCAAAGTTTTAAAAAACTTGACATTTCAGCAGTAAACACAAATAGTACAACGCAACTTTGCCATTCTTTTAACATTAATAAATAAATTGATTTTATTCTGTACATGAAAACTGAATATGGATGAAAAGAAAAAACTCATAAATTCACATTTACTAATTTGTTTTTTTAAACAAACAAATTTTTGTACTGCCAGAAAACTAAAACATCTTTTCTGATATTAATCAGTAAACTCTGATTATAGCGTTTAGACATACAGATAGCAAATACAGAAATGAGTAATATCATTACATGTTCTCAAAATTTCCCCTGAGTGTCACAAATTCCCCATTTCAGATGAAACTCAGACAGAAGCGACGGCTGGCGAATGAAACGTGTCAATGAATTTGTGAACTTGCTCTTCACAAACCCACTCACATCACAAACAAAACTGACACAATGACACAAACAGTAAGTTAAAATGAATCTGACATTAAGGAAAGAAGATGAAAACACCTGCCAGGCTGTAAACTTCTCCCATCAAGCATCTTTTCTCACCAAGGTGTAACAATCTGTGCCGGACAACCATCCTTAGACTTCCCTTTAGAATGTCTCAAATGACACAACATGTTTTCTGCATCTCAAATTCGAAGGTATTCTACAAATCAGGACATGCTTTAGCTGTAACCCTGATTAAAACCAATAAAAATGCTTTTTTTTTTTCTTGTAAAGTATGACACAAGAGCCAGTTTGTCTGTACTTGTTAATAGAGTTAGGAAAAATGCAAATCTTTTTCTTGATAACCACAAGAACAAAAGACAAACAATGAGGTGGCATGCAGTACCGTAGAAGTCTTAAACCACCCCTCGTGTCTCGGTAGTTTTCCATTTTTGCAGTGATTTATTGAAACTTGTGCAAACATATTGTAAAAAAAAATACTAGATATAAGGAAAAAAAACTGTTTTGTTCAGCTCTAATCAGCTTAAAAATCAATATGCAGTGTGATATAATCATTTTTATTCTTAAACATAGCCTGAACTTTCTTATAATTTCTTCAAATAGTCTTCAGGTATAGTCCTCCAGGATTCTTAACCCTTAAAACTCCACTCGCCAGTACCCCCGAGTGTTATTGCTTATGTTGTCAATCCCTCAGGAACAGTAGTGTGTAACTAGTGTGAAGTAGTGTGAGGGGTGAACTGTGTTTGATAGCTTGCCCTTTATGCAATCTATGTAAATTTTCCAGGAATCCCGTTAACGGAGGTTTACGATCCGGCTGCAAAATGTGGTGTTTATTCAGAGACTCTATGGTAAATCCACAGTGATCCATGATAACACCATTATTCACTACATTTTTTTTTTATTAAAAAGAAGATCGCTATCATTACTATCCTGCTAAGAGACCTCAACTTCCTGTCCAGCTTTCGACCAATTAGATAGTAATGCCCAATCGGGAGCAGCCAAAGATCAGCATGTGACCAGAAAGTTCTACGTCTGTCTGAAAAGAACAAAAGTAATGGCCCTCTATGTCTGCAATAAAGCAAAAAAAAAAAACAAAAAAAAAGAGAGACTTCTTTATGTATAGTGGCTCTAACAAACTAGCCAGGTTGGACTTGGTTTTGTGAGAATATTAGGTAAATAGTAGCATAAATAACTGTAAAAAAGCAATAAAAAACATCTTGGAGGAAACAGTGTAAATATGTAAATAGTTCTGTTGTGTGTTTATTTCAATACAAATATTTTTTCTCCTGAAAGCCACGACTTGACAGAATGGTACGCTGGTGAGAAAAGGCTTGGTCACTGTTGATCTGTGTGTTTTTCTACAAAGTTCTGTCAGTAATAAATTCTGTTTGGTTGTTTTGGTTGGCCTTTAAAGTGCTCTATCTACGGAGGCTGCATGAAAAAGAAAATGTGTCTATGTTGACTCTGCTTAAAAGGGTTGAGGTTCTACATGTATTTTTACATAAATACAAAAAAAAAAAAAAAAACGAGCTACCAAAATAATAAAAATGGCTTAGTAGTTTAAGGCTTAAAGGGCATTTCAACGTTTTTTGGTTTCTGCTTTTATTTTTCTGTTTTCTGTCTCACACTGCTTAAATAATGTTGAAGTCTGGGAGGATTCATCTCTCCATCAGACCTGTTGTCACTGATTTTTAGTCCAGTTTTTGTATCATTTGGCATATATAATCCTTTTCTTCCTTTTCCCCATAGTTATGAATGGCTTCTTGACAGCCATCTTTCCACGGAGTCCATTTCTATAGAGGCTTTAGTGAAATTCAATGGATCAGGTCCGGTCAGGAAATAAACATCCAGCAAATTTATATTTCTCAAATGCATCACTTTCAGATACCAATCAGCTTTTTTCGTCCTGCCACTTCTTCTTTTGTCCTTCACTTGTCCTTTTCCCCCAAATGTCTAAAGGTTCCGCTGCAAACCATGCATGTTTTCAGCCTATAGCTCTTTAAGAATCACTTTGCTTGTGCAGAAAGACTGTTTTTGGTCTGTTAAACTGTCAACATCTCTGGTATTTTTCACAGTTGTGAATTAGAACAAATGTGTCTTATTGATAGGCTGCTAGTAAGAAGTGTACAGTAAGTTGGTTAGTAAGTTTAGACACAATACTTCCATCGCTTGTGTTTGGTGGCCTTTTATGCTGCATGATTAATAGGCCAATGTTATGTGGTATAAAAGACAAGAACACGAAGAAAAAAAAAGACTCAAAATGAGTGAAAAAGCAGCCAAAACCTGAAGAAAAACTCAAAATCCCTTTAAAATGTTACAGAATGTTTGGCTCGTTAGAAGCAAAATATAAAGAAATGAAGAGTGTCTGAAGACATTTGCAATCTATTACAACCCAGCAAACCATCAATTTTAAGACAAGATATGTTTACACACTAAGCGTGCTTAAACATCCTTTTACAGTACAGTACAAACATCTGAAACTCCAGCTTAATCATAGAATCGGGGCAGGAAGTCCAAGTTCAGGAGGGTCACAAGAGTAAAACTCAATTATCCCACAGCACTTCACTTCTTTTCTTACAGTCACTATTCAACAATACCATCATCTCCAAATGTAAACAACAAAACCATGAGGCCCTTTCTCCCTGCATTCCCTCCTTCCCAGAGTTGTTTTGTGTCTAAGAGGTTTACCGGATGGCACTGAGCAGGGGCTGCAGAGCTGAGCACAGCGGACACTTCAGGGCTCCGGTCATTGTCAGAGGTTAGACAGAGAGCTGGATGAGAGCCCGGTGAGCGTGGAAGGAACTAATACGTTACAGTCGTGATGACTGCATCCCTGATCGGGTTCAACGAGGACACTCAAGAATGAAAAGAGCAGAAAGTTTTCTCCAACAGCAGTCTAGGTTTTAGTGGGTTTTTTGTGTAATCTGTAGGGCAAGCCTTTTTAAAACACTCATCAGAACCAAGTATGGCATCATTTTTTTTGTTAATATTAGCTTATCAGTCAGTTTTACCACTAAAACACCTTGCCTACTGAACATGATATAATTCTACAGTCAGAAAATATGAGGATTTTATGGCAAAAGAAAACAGCCAGTTGTTAAAGAATGTCATCACAGGGTTGTTTACATAGAGGTGCTGGTTGTGTTGCAAATGCATGAGTCTGTGGCATTTCATAAGAGGATGTATGCAGTACATCAGAAAGAGTCAACAGGGTCACTTCCACTTTTTCAAGGGTTGCATCTTGCAGCAATCACACAATAACAAGCAACCTGTACTGCGGTGTGGAACAATTCGTAAAGATTTACAGTGAGCCAAGCGAAGGTGTTGCAGTACAGTGGTATCAAC
Organism: Rhadinocentrus ornatus; assembly: GCA_037177495.1. NCBI lineage: Eukaryota > Metazoa > Chordata > Actinopteri > Atheriniformes > Melanotaeniidae > Rhadinocentrus > Rhadinocentrus ornatus. The sequence goes on from JBAMHW010000004.1 coordinate 6,227,431, forward strand.
GGTGACACCTATTGTGGTTAAAAATGGAATATAAGCATTGTTTTAAAATATTTGTGTAATCTGATACTGTAATAGTCCTTAATGAGAGAGATTTGGGGAATGGAGTAAATTGGAAATTATTAAAAGAAAAAAAAAGTTTTGAGGTATTTTTTTTTTTTGTAAATTGTACTGTTTTCTCCACTCTCCTTATATCAGAAACAAAGAAGAGACCTCAGGGCCTGAAAGGCTTTTTCATCTTTGACGTAGTCCGAATGAATATAAGATGGTGGTTTTTAAAAAAAAGTGCCAACCTGTTCAGGGTGTACCTGCCTCACGCCTCATAGCAGCTGGGATAGGCTACATCCCTCCTGGTACTCTGGAATAAGCAAATATAGAAAATGGATAGAAAGATACTGAACCCAGGCCTAATCCCAATTCCTCCTTTTGACCATACATTTATGGATTGCAGAGGTAAAGGTCTCTTTTTCTTTGAATGATCAAGGAATTGTGGTCATCAGGCCTTACTTTTATATGTTATTAATATGTATGTTATTGTTGGTGTTGTTGCCATTATATAAATATATACACATTATTATTATTATTACGCAACAACCAGAATTGTTATCAGAAACATAAGCTAAACTGATTTCAGACCAAGGTAAAGGTGTTGATGTTAATATATGAATGAAAAAATAAATAAATAATTATATAAAATAAAAAATAAATAAATAAAAATAAAAAAACATAATGGAAAAATCTATAAACATTGTATAACTATGTTTTCAACACAACAATCACTAGATCAGGGCAGGCATGTGGAGGCTCTATTGCTCGGAGAAAACCCCCCTCCTGGCAGCAGACTCACCAAAATCTTGCCTTTTAATGCACAGCATAGACAGCTTGCAAAGGGTGGTCCTGTTGCTCTGGATTGTCCCTCTCTGGTAGCAGGTTCACAAAACACCTGCCTTTTCGTAATGCACAACATACACCTTTAAAACAAATAAATATTACCATCAACACCAATAAACCATTGTAAGTGTCTAAACACAATTTGCTTGCATAAATTCAACATTATGATAATTGTAAAAAATGATAGTAATAATAATGATGGTGGTGATGACAAGGGTGATAATGGTGATGACAGAAATGATGATGATGATGTTGAGGATGGTGATGATGGGATTTGAACACTGTAAATTACTATAGATGTAAATCTATATGTTTTGGAACTGTTAAAAACAAATAAACTAAAGGACTATACGAACACTGCATCTTGAGGTTCAAATGAAAAGGGCAGCCATACCCCTGAAGAAGAAGCAATTCGTACGGGCCAAGGGAAACTGGGATTAGGCCCAATTGATCTTAGACACTGTATTTCATACTATACTTTTGTGGCCTACGTTGATATCCCAAACAACTCAAACAAAGCCAAATTAATTCAAGTCAACACAGTTGCAAGAGTAGTTATTTCCCACCTTTTACTCCTAACTAGGGGTCCAAATGAACACCCACCAAATGCAGGCTCTAATTATATTTGGTGGGCATAAATAAAAGCAGCGGGTGATGAATTAGTGGTGCTTTTTTTAATCAAACAAAAAGAGCCGACTCCTGTCGGAAGGAGCTGAATCTTCAGCTGCCAGCGCTCAGCCACATCTGTATGTCCTCTGTCAACCTGGACTTTAGTTAGATGGACACACCATGGTCTGGTGAAAATGTTTAAAAGTAACTTTTTTTTCTTTTCTTTTTTTTTATATTAACGAAAAACACCAGATTCATTCACAGTTTCTGAACTGAGTTAGAATAGAAGCTCAAGAGTGACACTGTGTGAATGGAGCTGTTTGAAAAATGCCCGACCCCCCATCACTATGATGAATAAAACAAATCACATTTCCCATGAACACTATTCCATGATTTAAACATCCAGCCATTGGCTGTGTGTTTGCAGCTACAGCCTGAACAAAACGCAGCTAAGAGAGAAATTGTAATTAGGATGTGTAGTAAGAAAAACTAAATGTGCTGATGGTAAATGCCTAACTAGACTGGTTAGTAGTAACTGGTTAGTAAGTTACTGTGTCCCTTGGTGGAAAAGAGAATGCTGTCATTATTGTTTAGCAATTTCTTTAAAAACATCAATAAAATTTATTTTAAAGCTAGGTTTTTTAAGTTAAACTGATTTATTTCACAAGTTAAAAGCCACAAGGTGCTTTAGAGAGAGAGAAACAAAAGCAAAAACATGTAAGTACGTAAAAACATAGGAGATAAGAACAAACTTAAAATATAGCAGAAAATAAAGAGAAAATCATCAGCCAGTCCTTACCTAGATCAAAGCCTGCCTAAATAAAAGAGTCTAGGCTACATAGACACCTGCAAAGCGTTCCACAGTCTGGGGGCCACAGCTTTAAAAGCCCTGTCCCCTCCAGGTTTAAGACGGGTCTGTTGACCAACTGACTGCGAGAAGGGGTGTGAATTTCTATTAGATCGGTAACGTCTGCATTCAGTTGAAATTATAATCCTCATTTTATTTTCTTCCCACGGACAATTTGACGAGTGGAAATTCTGGTTGGACGGTAACTTTACGAATCTACAGGCCACATTAACTGGTGATAAAAAATAAATACATTCATTTAGAGCCCTGCTGTCCACCTTGTTTTCTTCACCAATCTACTTTGTTCTTCTTTGCGCTTTTTGATGAGTAAGTATCAACATTATCCAGAGAAACTCCTCCATTACAGCACTTGCATCTCCCCATCTTCCCTCTCTTCTCAGGCTGCTTGCCAGCTCTCCCACTGATCCCATTACCAACTGCTTCCTAACAGGAAGACGGCTTCCCTGCTTCGTTCTGGAAACAGGTGTCTCTCTCTCTATTGTTGCAGTGTGAGCGCACTCTCAGGCATGCTCCCACAGACCAAGACGGAGATCTGTGTACAGTAAGCGTGCCAGTCTTTCTCTCTCTGATCAGCTATACTTTGGAGGCTTACAATGCTCTTAAACACCCTTCTCTCTGGATGTAAACTGGCCTGTAGCAGATTTAGGAAAGCACTCCAAAGCTCTATTGTAATTAAGTGAGTCCTTTAGTTTAAACAACTGCTACTGGTGGGAATTTAGACAAACTACGCTGGAATAAGGGGTGGACTTGTGAAGTGTTTGAAATTCTTGTTTTTTGTTGTGTTTTTTTTGGTTCCCAGATCATCTAAAAATCATCTGCTTTGCAGCCATGTCAGATCACCTGATCTTTAGAAGCAGAGTGTATTAGCCATGTTCTTGTAAATTGTTTCTTTCTCACTGTTTTTTCTGTTGTTTTCCCCAGAAATGGGAAATGAATTCTATGAAAAATTAAGCATGTAAAAAAAAAACATCTGCCTTTTTTTTTTTTTTTTTTTTAGTAACAATCGTATTGTCTTTAAGGTGTTTAATTGTTATGTTTTGCAGCACTTTGTGCAACTGTGGTCTGTGTTAGCATGCTATAGAAATAAACTTGAACTTGAATAATGACATATAGCAGCACAAAAACATGGATTGTTTTTCTCCACCTAAAGCCAGAAAGTCTTATTTTCTGTCTTTACTTTCGCAATAAACACATGAAAATCTCAATGCAAATATCACATGCTATAATAAAAGCTTATGGAAAGTCACTCCAAACAAAAGGGAGCCGGTTGCGGCTTTTCTGTTATCTGCTCAGTGAAAACCTAAACCAGATAGCAAATCCTTTTTCAATAGCATTGTGGTGTTTATTTAAACATGATGTGAGGTATTATATTTTTCTACCACAGCTTGTTTTTTTTTAGAGGTTATTTATTTTTTAGTGTAAGAACAGGTGTGAAGTGCATGTGCATATATGCATATGTTTACACACGCGGGGGCGTTAACCTCAAAGTATGTGTCATAGGTGAAGATTTCACTGATACCACAGTCATACAGAGACAAACAGGAAGCGATTCTATGAATTACACGATGCGGCACTGGGATGCATCACCTCCGCCAGATACGTACGGCAGCCTCCAGTCCTATCTAAAATCTGTGGTAAACAACAAAGAGCATCAACTCCTCCACTAACAAACAGGATTTATGTGTTTTTTTTTTCCAAGTCCAACTTAAAGCCCTCGTCTGAATCCAACAGTTTTTGTTTCTCAACAGGAGATGATTGTACTATCAGATTGTGTAATTCAGCTATTTCTAAGAAAAAATATCTTCCTGTGGTTGCGCAGAAGTAGCAGAGAAGGAAAAGAAGGAAGCAGTAGGATGTTTATGACCTTTATGTTGTAGTTTTTCTATTTCATAACAATTTAAAAAATAAGTCTCCTTAAGTATAAGTGGTCTGCCCTGGGTAATGCATAATGTTTAGATGGGGATTGATTTATCAACACATTCGCACTCCAAACTTGATGTTTAGTCAGAAGAAGTTGTTGTCAGGTATGAAAGCGCTGAGGTTGTTCTTTTCTGCCAGTAACTAATATGCTAATATTAGATACCGAGAGCAAACGCTAAAAACATTGGCAAGTCCTCATAAGTAGATCAGAGAGCGATGGTGGCACATAGCCGCATTTAGTGGCTTCTTGTTCAGCGTTAGCCATTAAAGCTAATTGGTTAGCTTTGGGCACCTTAAGTGCTCGGTTAGGTTTAGGCAACACTGAATAAGGATTAGGAAAATTGCACAGTAAGGCATCAAACAGACCCCTTTATTGTCAAAAATAACCCTTTAAAGCTAAACGGCTAATGTTAGCAAGCATAACTGCTTGCATTAAAACAGATACTTTATTTATGTTTTGCATTAAGAAATCCTTTTCCTGGGTCACCAGGTGAAGAATCTCACCCCAAACCACAGAAATCCACCTGGAATACATAGCTTGAGGTCATGCTGGGTAACCTGAAAAATACTACAGGATCATCACCAGCATTGGTACAGACATTTTCTTTTCTATGATTGCTTCACATCTTCCTGTGAGCTAAAGCTGATAACCCGCATCAGAGTCCCTGTAAATCCCCCATTCATACCATGCAATGTTGTTGACCGAGTTAAATGAGCATAGGACATTTCAGAAGGGAAATAACAGAAATAGAGGGCTTCACAAATATAAAAACATGGACTGCAGTCAGAAAGAAAGTCCTGAGGTTTTACAGTGAGATCTTGAAGAACCGCACAGCTTGAACTTCACTTTTCCTTTTGATTGACTTACATACTGAAATCATCTGATCCATCAAAAATTTGTGACTTGATTTACTTAAAACCTTAAAAAGTAAATCCACAAATTTTACACTTTTAAGTGTGTTTGCATGTCATAGCTGCATGTATTAGGGGGGGAAAAGAAGGGTTATCTGTTAAACTTTCCAAAATTCAGCAAATCGGTGAGAAATGTGGCTGTGTACCAAAAGAAAATCCAATTTTATTTGATTTTGGTTGTATCTTGTCTTGAATATATGACATTTTCTGCTACCTTTACACACCTGTAGGAATTTTCCCAATATTTATTTTAATAAAAGGTACTTTCATGATCTTCTATACCCATGTGGCTAAACAAAAGCTGCTTTGTAGTTGTTTAAATAAATAAATAAATAAAATATAATAAAAAAGCGGACAAGCAGACAAATTGGTCTTGAAGCGGATTGGATCCCTCAAAGACCTCTAACAGACAATTTTTCAGTGCATCTTGCTAATAAAAATCAACAAAAACCCCAGCAACTAAAACCCAGGAATAGTGATCCTTTCTGATGCAGACTAAACACACTGGCTTATCACACTTGCTTAGATTGCTGATGCCACTTACTAATAGAGATTCATGCACCTCGCACGTGTTATTGCATCTCTACTTCCGCGCGGTCAAAGCTATTAAAATGATGAATCATAACAGTACAAAAGTGTACAAAAGAAGAAGTTCCCAAAATTATCTGAAGGGGGGGGGGGGGGGGGGGGGGGCCTGTCACCTGGAACAGATCTCCCCTCCAAACCTCCGGCCCTCTCCCTCCTCC
>JBAMHW010000004.1:6235580-6258731 GCA_037177495.1 Rhadinocentrus ornatus
TGCCTTTCACCTGGAACACTGCTGGGATAGGCTCCAGCTCACCCCGCGACCCCTAATAGGAACAAGCGGTACAGAAATTACATATATGTATATATATAAAATATATAATTAACATGAAAATGGAGAAGTAAAGACACAGAAGTCAGATAAAGAAGAACAGCCTAAATTTGAGTTTACATCTATACTGAGTAAATATGGTGGCCTGGAGTAGTCTGCTAATAAATGATGGAAAGTTTCACTATGCTAAAGATGCTAAAGGAATTTGATTAGCTGAATTCAGCTTCTCATGCTGAAAACAAAAAGGTGACCAGCTTAACAACATTCACCCCAGCAAGGAACACAAGTCTTTTAGGTTGGTGGAAAATCATTTGCAATGTTGAAAAATTCCCTTGTAATTCCACACATGGCCAGTAGAGGTCCTCCAGGACAGACACCGGGAATTAACCACAAAAAGTAAACTTCAGGTCAGCTTCAATAGCAGTCTGCAAAATGATAGAAGAACTGTTAACTCTGTGACAAGATCCTGTCTATGTGAAAGAGGGGTTAAAAAACTGAATCAAGCACCTCATCCATCAGACATGGTAGTGTTTATTGGGTTCCAGTGGACTAAAGCTGGATGCTTTATGCCTGCTAAACAGCTTGTTAACACAAATATCTAATCAGCCAGCTGCATGACAGCAACTCAGTGTGTTTAGTCATAGACATGGTCAAGATGACTTGCTGAAGTTCAAACTTTGGCATCAGAAAGAGGATTTACTGCTGTATGTGACCTTAAAGGTGGCATGTTATGCAAAATTCACTTTCTAAAGGTTTTCCAACAGTCTTATGTGACCTCATAGCCTGTGTATGAGGCCCAGAAATTAGAAAATTCCATCACCTCATCCCTTTTTAGTGAATGTGTGCTCGAACAGGTGAATCTGAGATCTTTCCCCTTGTGACATCACAAACGGAAATAAACATTCCCCCGGCTGTGGATAAAGTCATCGACCCGTCCCCCCGGCTAGCTGAGCTTACCCTCTAAAACCACCGAGTGGACTCCAGCGAAAGCCGGATCCTCTCCTATTAAGAGGTGTGGACAGGCACCACTCATGAACATTTAAAGGTTCAGAAACAGCCTGTTCTCAGTAGAGCTCACTAGAGCCACTTTTGGAATGGCTGAAGGTAATAACCAAGGCTGAATTTAGGATAATACACTTTGAAAAGAATGTTGCTGGACCTCCGACACACATGTAAAATTGTTGAAAAAATGTATAAAATGGGACCTTTAAAGGCGGCATGGTTGTTGGTACCTGACGGGCTGGTCTGAGTATTTTAGAAAATGCTGATCACACACAACCATCTCTAGAGTTGCAGAAGTTGTCTGGACCAAAATGTCTTGTTGATGTCAGAGGTCAGAGAAGAATGGGCCAACTGGTTGGAGAACACACAACATGTCCAATCTTGAAGCAGATGGGCTACAGCAGCAGACCACCACACCGGGTAAAACTCCTGTCAGCTAAGAACAGGAAACTGAGGCTACAATTCACAAAGACTCACAAAAAAACTGGACAATAGAAGATGGAAAAATGTTTCTAAGAGTCTCTATTTCAGCTCCACATTCAGATAGGAGGCTGAGAATTTGGTGGAAACGTCATGAAAGCATGGATCCATCCTGCAGTGTATCAGTGGTTCAGGCTACTGGTGGTGAAATGGTGTGGCGGGGATATCTTGTCGGAACACTTTGGGTCCCTCACTGAGCATAATTTAACCACCACAGCCTTCCTGAGTATTGTAGCTGACCATGTCCATCCCTTTGTGACCACGGTGTAGCATCTTCTGATGCTACTTACAGCAGGATAATGCACCTTGTCACAAAGCTCAGATCATCTCCAACATGACTCCAATGTTCTCCACAGTCAAAGATCTCAATCCATTAAAATCTTTCACACATGGAGAACATGGTACATGAGAAAACAAAAATAGGTGTTCATTTAAAATCTGTAAAAATGATGTAATATTAATTAATATAAATGCAAAGCAGTTTTTTCTTTTTTCATATTCTGGCTCATCCCAGATTACATCACCTGCCAGTCACTATGAAAAACTTGAAACATGGTTGAATCGTAGCATCGATGCAGCTGAAAACACAGATTCAAGAACGAAAGAAGCTGGTTAAATTCTGTCAGTATTTTGCTAAACATTTTTATTGAGGTTTACATCCATGAACTGCAACCCACCCAAGGTAATGTGTTTCTGAAATTTGCTAACAGAAGCATAAAACTAGAAAGTCTCCAGCAGCATCTTACCAGAAAGCAGATTGTCATGTATATAAGACAACTGCGTTTTTTTAGGAGGAAATTTGCTAAATTCATGTCATTTTAAGACGTTGTGAAATCCTCCAACACATCGTCAGAAGCTCTGGAGACTTCTTCTGTGGTGTTTTTGCTCATATAATGCCTATAAAACCTTCACAATCTCTGTATATCTCCTCCTGCTGCTGTGTGGACAAAAACACAGCAGAAAAACTTAAAATCTGGATCCGATGACACATTTTGCTGCAGGACAGATAACAAATCAACAGAAGCTGGTGAACAAGTTGTAGGAAAACAGGCTGGAAGAATCCACAGATGTGAGTGGAAACCCACAACTTGCTGCTTTTGTTCGATATGTTGATAACAATGATGTTAACAAGAAATATTAAATGTTAACACATTTTTTAGTCAGAGCTTTTATTGATGAGAAAAGGTTTGATGGATTATTCACATTCAACATACTTGGAAAATGGTTGTTTTATGTTTGAAATCTATTTTAAATAATATTTTAACGGTTTTCTTTGGATAAAAATGTTCCTAAATAAGTCACTGATGGCACAGCATTGCTGATCTCTGTTTCTAATAATAATAATAATTGAAAAAAATGTTGCATTGGTTACAGGGGTACTTGGCTGAAAATAGCTTCCACAGAGGATGCATTGCTGAAAAAAAAAGTTTGAGAAACACAATAGAGCATATTTGGGATGTGGTGGTCCGAGGTTCTCATCATGGATGTGCAGCTGACAAATCTGCAGAAACTGTGATGCTATCATGTCAATATGGAGCAAAAACTCTGAGGAATATTTTCAGCACGTTGTTGACACCAAGAACTATGAAGACAGCAGGATTTCCAACCCGATGGACATAATAAAGTTACCAGTGATTGTATCTCGCGTGACATTCATTGTTGATGACAATGAGGGTTTTTGTTGTTTTGTTTTTGCTCAGCCAAATGCGTCAAAATACACTGGATGACATTGCATCATTCATCCTGCACTTGAGCAAAGCAGTCACAGGATTTTTACAGTGAAAAGAACAAACAAGACTGATACAAACATGTTTTTTTCCACTTCAACCCTCTCGCCATTGACTGGTGCTGTATTGTTTATTTAATAAGCGGCCTTCTGCCTCCCTCGCCTGGAACAAACAAAAAGACATCCCGCTGTAGTGTGAGCTGAATTTAAGGGTTTCCCTCAGTGGCCACAAGATGGCGCCATAACTTTTAGAGCTGACAGGCAACAGGTCTCATGCAGCTGCTGCAGGACTTCAAGTTAAATCTGCTCTGAAATGTTTTCGTTTTAAAGAGGTTTCACTAGGCTATGCAATAAAAAAGTCAGTTTATATCTTCACTTTTCTATTTTACACAAATTAAATGTTTCATAAGTCATTGCTGGAATACGTATTTATTTATATGTGGTGCTTTAATTCAGAAAACCCGCGTGGATGCTCCTCTGTGGATTTATACTTAAACTTGACATGAGCCATCTTCATTTTGCCTTCTGATAATCATTTCTTATTAATCGTCCTCATTTGATTTACAGTAGCCCGTTTAGATGTGAGCTGCGGGAATGCATCCTGATTTAGCTCCTGAGGTAAATTGCGTCTCCCCCTTCCCTCTTCGCCGCGCACGTCAGTGTTCTGATGAGCCACCAGTGGACGTCGTTGTTCCGCCTGGTGTCACCTCACATGATGAGCTGACCTAAAGCAAAGCCAAGCGAGATTAGAGAGTGAAAGAGCGGCAGGGGGAGAGAAAGGGATTTTGAAAAGAGCGGCAGGAGGAGTGAGACTTGCTATAAGGACACAAGCACTCTTAAGTCCAGCCGCTCCTCTGTTTTTACGCATAATCTTGGAAGAAACAAACAAAACAGGAGGAGCTGTGTGCGCTTGATTAAGACAAGACTCCAATTTGTTATTTTTTATTTTTTCTTACATTATTTTAAATTACTTGCAGGTAAGATCTGATTTATAGATTTTATTCTACAAAACCTGATCTATCTGTGATGATGTCCCAGTTATTTATTTAGAAAAGCGCCTAATTAGAGTCATTTGTAACTTACTCTCTCCTGCACGCGTGCATGTCGTGTCCCCCGTCTCTCCTTCAGCTACACACACTTGAGGACCACCGGACCTACCATGATAAGGGTTGTGGATGTTGTCCTGTATGTGCTGCTCGCCGTGTCCATATCTTGCCCGCGCGCTTTAGGCGGGTACGGGATGAGCCTGTTCGCGGCGCAGACCTCTCCTCCAGACCCTTGCTATGACGAGCACGGCAACCCGCGGCGCTGCATCCCGGACTTCGTCAACTCCGCCTTCGGGAAGGAGGTGAGAGTGTCCAGCACCTGCGGCAAGACGCCGAGCCGCTACTGCGTGGTGACATCTGCGGAGAAAGGAGACGAGAGGACCAGGAACTGCCACACCTGCGACGCGTCCGACCCCAAGAAGTACCACTCGCCGGCGTATCTAACGGATCTCAACAATCCTCACAACCTCACCTGCTGGCAATCCCAGAACTTTATCCAGTTCCCGCAAAATGTCACGCTCACTTTGTCCCTTGGCAAGAAGTTTGAAGTCACATATGTGAGCCTGCAGTTCTGCTCTCCGCGACCCGAGTCCATGGCTGTTTACAAGTCAATGGACTACGGAAAAACCTGGGTCCCCTTTCAGTTTTACTCTGCCCAGTGCAGGAAGATGTACAACAAGCCCAACAGAGCCGTCATTACAAAGCAGAACGAACAGGAGGCCGTCTGCACGGACTCCCACACGGACATGTACCCTCTGACCGGCGGCCTCATCGCCTTCAGCACGCTGGACGGCAGGCCGTCGGCTCACGACTTCGACAACTCCCCGGTGCTGCAGGACTGGGTCACAGCCACGGACATTAAAGTAGTCTTCAGCCGGCTGCACACTTTCGGCGACGAGAACGAAGACGACTCGGAGTTGGCGCGGGACTCGTACTTCTACGCCGTGTCGGACCTGCAGGTCGGAGGGAGATGCAAGTGCAACGGGCACGCGTCCCGGTGCATCAAGGACCGGGACGGGAGTCAGGTGTGTGACTGTAAGCACAACACGGCCGGACCGGAGTGCGACAGGTGCAAACCTTTTCACTACGACAGACCGTGGCAGAGAGCCACAGCCAGGGAGGCCAACGAGTGTGTCGGTGAGTCCCCGGAGAGAGTGTGTGATGGTTGGGTTATTATAGGATGCTGATAATATTAATAATAATAATAATATATAAACGCAGCACATAATAAATAAAAAACTCGTGGCACCTCCCGCAGCATCATACTGGGTTTAAGTCTCACGCAATGCGAAAATGCAATTTGAAAGTCCATTTAGCTTGTTGCAGGCCATAATGGAAGCTTTCATACCACTTGAAACCACTGAGCCTCCACTGCGACATTTCCCACAGCCCGACCTCACCCCTGCTGGAAAACCAAGACTTTATTTGTTTGGGGGAAATATAAAAATAAAAATACCGCTGCTTGATTGAACGCAGATCTCACGTCTTTCCTCTCCAATTGTTGTCTCATCATTGTTTTTAACATCAAAATATTATTATAATTAATGTGAAATAAGCTAAATGTAGCGTAAAAACACATTTTAAATACCCAAATATTTATTTGATGTTTAAAGGTGAGATAATAATAATAATAATAATAATAAAAGATTCCGAATTCGATTCCTTTTTCTTAGATTCTCCTTAAATAATATGCCAAAAACAATTAGAGCAGATCTGGAAATTCTCTGAGTTCAGCAGTATTTACTTTGATTATCAAAGCAAAACAAGAAACCTGGAAAAAAAAACTTAACAAATCGTCTCATCAAGCTGATGCTCTAAAAGAAAAGCAGGTCAAAATAATATCTCAGTGATCTGAAAACACTGTTTAGCTACTAAGTGACCAAAGAGTTACATTAGTTATGACTCATTCCAATCTGCACAGATATATCCTGCTCATTTAGACGAGATGCTGATAAGAAAAGCAACAAATATCTGAAAAGTAACTGTTTGTATAGATTATTTAATCTTATCTTTAATTTTTCAGATAAACCTCTTTTCAGGGAATTTTATTCCATCTGTGTTCACAAAGCACTAAAACTGTGAACCATATTAATACCAAATGTTTTCTTGGTACTTTCCCCTCGTCTATTTTAAGTTTTTGGATAGAAAAGTGGAAGAGAAATGAGCAGAGAGTTGCAGTGATCCCATGTTTGATGAGGTGCACAAGCGAGGAGGAGAGAAAGAAAAGGACAAGCAGATGATAGACACAGACACTAAAGGTTCAGTGCAACTCCAAAAATCACAGAAAGACAAATCCAACACAAACCAGTTCAAAGCCTTACATTTTCCATTTAGCCGCAGGCCTGCCGAGGAGGAGAGGCTCAAATTGTTTGACAGCCGCAGCACATGTCAACCACTTTGACACATGGCAGCTGTTTAAAAGGTTTTTTTGTTTGCTGGTGTCATCTATTCCCAAAGGCGGGAGACAGTACTGGTGGCAGATGTGAACATGCTGCTAAATCAACACGGCAGTTTTGTTGAAATGTCCACATACTGTACATACTGTGAGGTTAAAGAAAGCAACCTTAAAAGTGTTTTTTGCTCTTTAAAGTTTGGTTAGTCCAACCAGTTCCAGCTTGCATACCGTGCCAAGAAGAGGTAGAAAGTCATTTTTCTGCACTTGCTTGTGGCAAGCAACAGAATAATTAATACAGACTGTTTCTAAATATTTTCTAAATATTTTACTGCCTGGTTGAAAGATATGATTGAAGTTTAAACAGCATTTGAAAATCAACACAATCAACTGCAAAAGCTGTCAAATAAACTGTGAATGAGATATTTTATTAATTTAAAATCAAATTACACTTGATTTATTTTATTTTTTTATTATTATCAATAGTCAAGTCCTAGACTGGAGCTACAAAAGCTGCGTGTTTTCTGCAAAGTAGAAGAAATTCAGATCTTAATGAGAAGAAGACAAACCACTCTTCTATAGCTGCTAGTTTTATTGGTGTGGGTTTATTCAGTGTGATAAGTTTTAGTGACTGCCGCTGCATGAGATGCTTATAGTAAAAGTGCTTCTGTGCTCAATAAAAGGTCTGTTGATGCGGGAAACTTTGACTCTTCCTATCAAAAACAGCAAAAACAGTAAAAAAAAAAAAAGTTAAAACGTGCTTTCAAATGTGCAGGTTTGCATTTGTTTTAGTTCACTTTTCTGATTACTTGTATTGGGATCTCATAGGTTACTAATGTGCTCTTCGGTGTGTGTCTCAATCCATTTGGCTTATTGACTCTGCAGCTGAAGAAAATGCTTCTAATCCATTGAGTATTACAACCAGCTCCATCAGGGACCTGTTTCAGCCTCACTTCAGAGGGGTTAAGTGAAGCTGCAGCTAAGTTATACAGTTCTGTAACAGCGAGAGCCTTTATCTCAAACGCCGAGCTCCTTTACAGGAATACCAACAAGTACAGGACGGTGACAGGGCTTCAGCTGAACATTTTGTGCAGTGCACATCAACTGCAACTGTGCCGTCTTGCATGTGCATGTGACAAATAAACAATTTGAAACTGTATTTTTGATTCCAAAATATAGTTTCTATAGTCACACAGTTAACTTGTTTTTTGCACAAAAGGCAAAAAAAATAAAAAGAAAAAAAGGAGGAGACAGTATGCTGAATAATTCAGGCAGATGAGACAGGCAGCTCGAAGGCATGCAGAATGAGGGGGATCGGCACTGCGCCGCACACTGCAGCAATGTTGGAGGGAGGGGCGGAGGGTGATGGAGAGTAAATGAAAAAGATGGATGTAAATTGGAGAATGGACAAGGAAAATGGGTGAGATTCTGGCAGTAGAACGACACCCCCATGGCCTCTTGGCCAGCAGAGAACTTTATTGTAAAGGGTGTTTTAAAGACTGAAAAACTTTTCATTTAGAAACTCCCAATGTTGTGGCTTTACTCGCCCGTGGCCTTTTGCACATAATGACACTATAAGTCCTTAAGCCAAGGGTGGAGGTTTTGTGTTATATTAGAAAAAGTATGATAAAATTGTTCATACATAAAAAACCAATATAAAAGATGTCGTAATGGGTTTTACTTTCCATTGGTTTCTATCCTATTACATGGTAAGTAAATATTAACTTTAAATGAAAACATTGAAATTTTTACGTGTTTAATGCAACATTTAAAATCAGTGTTGTCTGTGGGCTCCGTCAGGCTTCCATCTTCCCCAACAAGATATCTAAACTTGTGTTTTATCTTGGTGTCTGGGAGGAGGCCAAACTATTTGTAATGATGACCAAAATAGGATAACTATATCCACAATTTATCCAAATATCCCCTACATGACTTTAATAGTTTGTTTTTTCCACCTTTTATCAGATTCTGAACTGGGTAAAGCACAAAGTACACTCAATTGTTCCCAGGTGCTGATCAGTGGTGTCTGAGTGACAGAAGCAAACAAGCTATGCAGAAGAGTTAGCATGGTTAATTTGATACCCATTAAAATAATTGAGTTTTTAAGCCACAGTCACTGGGAAAGAGAAAAAAATATATATTTTGAGTTGCTTTTACACCCTGTAATGCTCTACATGAGCTAAAACAGTCTTCTTACTGCAAAAGGTTCAAGCAAACACATGTTAATGCTTAAAAACAGCTGTTCCCATCCTGTTGAGAGGTTCTTTATGTTTTTTATTATTTTCATGGATGGATGCCCAAATCTTAATGAGGGTCCAAGATCATTCCAAAGCAACAACTGAGGAGTGTGGCGAGCAGCCGGCGAGCTTTCCGGCGACGGTGCAGGCAGTGATCTATTTCAGGATTTTGCCAAATTTCAAAGGCAGAGTCAAAATGGAAATTTGTACACAGTCCAGAAACCTTTTGCAATAATAAAAGATGAAATCCCGCACAGATTATTCAGATATCCAGATTGTGCTCTAAACAGACAGGAATGCAACAACCATTGAACTTACAAAGTCCTGCTTTTGGCTGAGAGTGGGTTCATGTGTCCTCTGTGAGGTGCTGATATCTAATATCTGAAGCCACAAAGCCATCAAACATCACATGTTGGTGGATATTAGAGAAGAAACAGTGGATGGTGGATGTTTGCTTCAGGATCTTTCTTTGCTTATTGGATTTTATTTGTTTATTTTTTTGTCTCATAATTATAGTCTGTTGCGATAAGCAATAAGTCAATTAATTGCACGTTAAGAAAAAATGAGGGCGATACGTTTGCTGGCCGCGAATATTTTCATCATTTTAAAAAAATCTTTCCCCTATGTTACTTTACCATAGACTGTGTATGACAACAGGTTTCGGGCTTCTCACGCTCTCGCGCTAAACCTCCGATTCTCACGCTGAATCATGTAAATAAAATGAATGGAGAAAAAATAGCTGCGAGCACTTTCTCATTTATTGCATCGCTGCTCCCCACGTGTAGGCAGAACACACACATGTAGCCTACAACATCAGTACAAAGCCCCCACTACCTGGTCTACCATAATAACCCCCGTAATGCGCAGGCACATTACACAAATAGAGTCAGCCTATATACTACCGTATATGACCAAATACACATCAAGAGCAATGCCGGCTAATCGGGAGGTTCGGGAGGATTCCCAGTGGGCCGCATTACTTTTGGGCCGGTGTCCCGGCATATGTGAAAAAGCGTAGCGTCGCTCACTGCTCCTAGATCAGTTTGACACGCAGTAATGAGGAGAGATATTTCAGCTTCACAAACAGCAACGATGCGCAGTAGATTTTTTTTCTACTTTTTTATTAATACAAGTGTACTAACTGGAAGTTTTGCCAGTTTTTCCTGTCTGAGCCGCATGTTGAATATTTTTTTATATATTCTTTAAAGGGCAATTTTGTTAAACAGAACAAAGACTTTATTATCCATCATACTTACTGTTTTTGGTTGTGTTTGTTTTTCATTCATTTTTAATGAGACTGAGAGTCCATTCTATTTATTGTTTTTGTTATTTAAAATTTCTTCCAGTTCCAGTGTAAAATGTTCTTTAGAAATACAAATTTATTGATCTTTGAAAGGGTGTACTTGCATTATTATGGCATTATCATTATATTAGTTGAAAATGGTCTCAAAATGACAACATTATCACTTTGTGCAATATTATCGCTTATTGCAATAATTTCTGAGAAAACTTATCGCACAGCAAAATTTGTCATCGCGACAGGTCTACTCATAATCAGACATGTGCTGTTATTTTTGTGTTGTTTTTCTTTTTTGCATATAAATTGAATCTTACCAGTTGGACAACTGAGCTTGTACAAGGCTTTCTTCAGATGTTTCTTTCCTGTTTTGTTTGTTTGGTACCATTCACACCGAAGGTCTGGTTGATGTTTAAACAACTCGCCGTCGTGCACCTTTATGAAGCGGCCTCCTTCATCTTCAAAGGTAGCGGCAGGATGCATTGTTAGACTCAGTCACAGCAAACAAAGCTGGGAATAAACCGAGGAGCTTTGCACTTTGCACCACATTACTATTCCTCACCTCCACTTCACTCACCTCTTTTTCTAGTCATGCACGCACACAAGCACATGTCATCAGGTCTCAGGTCGTCAGCCGCAAGTTCAAATAAGGAGGGGGGGGGGGTCTCTCTCGCTTCAAGAACCTTTTTCCATAAGCTCTTATCAGTGTTTATGACTGGTTTTGTAAACCAGCACAGAAATAAGTTGCGCATGGCCCAGACGAGCGTCTCAGCCTTCTGTTTTAGATTCAGAGACCTGCTGTATCTCTCAAACAGACAGAAACATGGTCACCAAGCCAGCACATACTGTAAGCAAGGCTGATGGTACGGTATATCAAGTGCTGTAACTAAACACTAAAAAAGGCAGCCAGAGGAGATTCACGCAGACACACTCACATGCAGTGGGAGGGCAGTGATAATAAAAACCTTTCTGCAGCAAAGGTCTGTAAACGTGTGGTGAATTGCCCACATGGTACCAATAGCCTTGCTGTCAGCTGGAAGAGTGTGTGTTTGTTTGTGTGTCCATAAGGGTGAGAAGGCTTGTCAAACAGCCTTCTGCTAATTTTATTGGGAATCTATGTGGGGCATTTAAAAGCTTGCTGCATCTGAAATTTAAAGGCTTGAATGGGTGAACTTTCAACCTCGGCCATTACTCACAGCTGTTAAAAGCTGTCACAGAGCTGGAAGCTCAAACTGTAAGAACCATAGACCCAGTAATGATGAAAATACAGATATTGTGAGGTACTGTATGATGATGGTGCTAATAAATGTAGGATAAGAGAAAGCACCCAAATTTTTCTGGTTTGTAGATGCATATGCAATCAGCTGTGTGTTGTCAGACGATGCCAGGTGGTTCACTGATACCACAACAAGGTTTAAGTGTGAATTTCAGCTTGTAAAAAAGACTGTAAATAGATTAAACAGCTTGGTTTAGGACAGAAAGGTAAATGCTATGTCTGGTCCTTAAGCCTTGAGCTTTTGCATCAAAAATAGATATCAGGGTGACATAGATGGAAAAGTAGATCTATTTTGGATTTACAGGGATATTTAGGGAGGGAGGCTGGGTTAAGTGGGTATGTGTGACACAGTTATGAGCAGTTTACATGACAGGTAAGGACATATTATCGTGTTATCAGACTTAAAAAGCATGGAGCTAAACCTTAAAAAATCAAAGCGTTCAAAAATCTGATTAACTTACCCAGATAATGTAGTTGGGAACTGAATCATCCCTGAATGTAATGGATGCTTCAAAAAACTGAACAGCAGAAGCTCAAAAGTTCAATGATTTTGCATTTTTATCCAGTCAGAAATAAAGACTGAAAGATATCCCATAAAGGTTATGTTCACACTGCAGAAAAAACTGACTCAATTCTGATTTTTGCTAGGAAGTGACCCATATCAGACAGTCTGAACAGCACATATCCAACTTTTTTTTTTCAAATTTGAATGTGGTCTTAAATCAGATATAACCACGCTGAAGTCTGACGGTGGTTTCATTAAGATCATAACATGAACAATCAGACAAATAAAAAAAATCTATCTCAGTAAATAATTGTAATTGAGCATTAAAGACACACTACAATACTTTAGCAGATTTTCTCAGTGATGCGCCGCTATCAACGGCTAATTCAGCATCCATTTTGCATCCTACCTGTACCGTTAGCTTTCCAGCCAGTAAAAGACAGTCTTGTCTTGAACCTTGTCCTATGTCTTGCTCTGTCCTCATTTCTCTTTCTTTCTCCGATAATGTCTTCTTGCTTGTCTTTGTTGAATCATCCACGTTGGGTGTTCAAAACAGCCGATGTGTTTATGTCTGCCTGCTAGCATGTGATGCGGTGCATAAAGCAAAACTCGGCTGCAACATAATGCAGCGTCCAGAAAGAAAACGTTTCTTCTCTTCGGGATGCTGCTGGGCAGCGACAGCTCCGAAATGTGCTTTATAGATCTCACCGAACCATCATACGAGTCAGGAAGGTTGGAAATTTGATGCAAAGTGTCCACTACAATGGAAACCTATTTAAACCTATTTAAACCTATTATAGTATATGCATGGGTGAGGATGGTATATTTGAAAATTAGCAACTTCAGTGGACATTAAGCATCACTGCACATGTCTGTAGAAGTAAAATATAGTATGGTGGAAAAGAATTTGGCAGTGTTTATCAATAATTCATGCATCAGAGGGTTAAGGCCTGCAGTGTGAACACAGCTATGAGACAATGTGTAAACTCTCTGTTGTTTAAAGCATTTTTAGACTGTCGCTTTGCTTTAGGTGTAGCATCACCTGACTAAATCACCATCCAAGTATCTTAAATACATGGTCTGTGCAGAGAATTTGGCCAAACTTATATGTAGGATGATCTCCCATGGAAGGAATTTTTAATACCAGAACATGTTGAATGTTCTTTAAGTCCACAGCTTTACAGTATCTAGCATATTTTGGAAAATTATTTGATTAACATCGTGTGCATCTAAGCTGGGACGATGGGTAAATTTAGGCTCCCTTACATACATAATAGGTACGTCTGTGTCATACGTCACCACCTTTCAAACTTCCATGCGGTTTTTTACATTTCCATTGTAATGAAGTATATTCATCAACTAGTGGGTGGTGCTAAGTTCAGAGTTTAGTACCACTTTCTGACATTTTTGGCACTGGTGGCAGCTATAAAGTTGTTTGCAACAGCCTGAGACACCCACAAAGCCTTTCTTCACATGCTCCCGTCATTTCCAGCTGTTGTCCTTTTCTTCCTTAACTTTTTTTCCCGTTCCTCCTCTGGTTTGTTCCTTTTTCTGGTCGCATGTCAGCTATAATGCTCAACACGAACAATGCGGTTTCCCGTGGTATTACGTCAAGCGATGGATCCGCAAGGGCGCTGAAACGCAACAGTTACGCACGTAAACGACGCAGGAGTCGGATGTCCATGTGCATCAGTTTGAAGCATCAGAGAGAAATTCTGATGGTGGAGCTGCTCACAAGAGGGTAAAGACAAGCTTATTTTTTGCTGTGCTATTCTTGAAGTTTTATGTTGTTTAAGATAGCCAAAATTCACTCCTCCATGGCCTTACTACGACTATTTTTACTTTACTCCTCTGGGAATTCTCCCAGATTCACCATCTGAGAGTGTGCTGACAGCTGTGTGCTGCAGTTAAAACACTCTTACTTTAACTTAAAAGAAATCAAATAGAAAGTAAAAGAATAGAAAGTTATAACTTAAACTGCTAATTTGTGCATTTCTACAACCAGGGACTACACAATTTGCAGGAATGAGATCATTCCTACTAGCCATCATTTTGCCTGAAATGGAAGCAATAGCTGTGACAAATAATGTAGATACTGTTGAGTGTGTCAAAGCGTTGGAGATCTTGAAGCTATTAATGTCAGCGCTTGGCAGCGGCCCTTTTGAGCTGGAATTTTGGAGCTTGTTGTTGCTTGTCATGCAGTCTGTTCAAGAAGCCATTCAATCTTGATGAAATTCCAGATTTGCCCAGATAATAAATCTTGACAGCTCTTTGAAGAGTGGAAATTATTTTATATCAAAAAATGCTCTTATAGAATGTGTATGTGTGTGTGTTTTGAGAAATGCAAGAGAGGCTGCTGTCACGAATGTACGTCTGTAACTGTGTTTTCCCAGAGTTCTCTGCATATTGTCTAATGTTAGCGAAGCTCAAACGGATCATTTTCATTCCAAATTATTTTTTTCTGTTTTTGATGAAGCACAGGTCACACTGCTTGAGATGATAGAATGTAGTTGGTTGTCAGAAAAGGCAAAAATCTATCCTGAAGTTTCACAGCCTGTGAATCTGTTGTCCGGTTCAGTGTCCTTTGGGCAAAAATGAGCAGATCTGCGGCGTGGTTTTCTTTCAATGCTTTGGCTACAACACAGATCCTGCTTGCTGTGTGAGCCCACATTTCAAACCAGCGTCTCTGTGCACGTGTGTGCGCAGGTCTCACTTCTCGTACCAGAAATGTGGTCTCGGTCTTCTTTTTGAGAAACAGTTTGGTGGAGAGCCATATTGCGTTACTCTGTTTGGCTTCAGGCCTGAGCTCACTTCCTCTTGTCACCCTCTGTGGAGCTCGGACTTACCGTGGACTGTGGCTGCTTTATTACAACGTCCAACTAAGCCAGGAGCTCAGGCGTCACTATTATCAGCATCAAGTTATTCATTAGGCTCAGTTATCACTGCTGAATGCCTTTGAAAGAAAACAGGGCTGCATCACGCAGAATTAAAACCCACATTTCTGCACAATGTTTTTAATGCTGTCAGTTATATCCTCAAGACAGAAATCTAGCATGAAGTAGGCTTTCTTTGCAGCGATGACAGCTGTTTCATTATTTTCACTGGAAGGCGTCCTCTTCAGAAAACTCAATCATGGCAGATCGCCTTAGGTGCAAAAAGTTAAATGCACTACGCATTTAGCAAAAGAGTGTTCAAACATGACTAGGATGGCTCCCAAACATCTGCAAAAGTGCTGCTAGCTGCCGAAATCAAGAAATGGGTGCAAGCTTAGAGAGGTTCCTTGTCATGTTAGCTTGCAGTTACTGCTGGTACCGGCCTTTGTTTCCCGCCTTTTACCTGTTCATATGTTAGTGTTTGCCTTTTGTTTTCTCGACTCGACGTTATACAGCATATTTGTTCTGGAGCATGTGTCTCTTTGTCTACATTGTGTGCCAATGGGTGTTTATGCAAACAGTAATTCTGTCCAGGATGAGAGCAGCTTTTCAGCCCCTGCAGAGACATCTGTTAATGAATTAATTGCTGACTTGATGCCGTAGTGAAAGCTTGTCTTAGCCGAGGGAGGATCTGTGTGTATTGTGGGTTTGGCATGAACTGCAGCTGAAGTGTGTGTGTCTGTGAGAAAGAGAGAGAGACAGAGTGGGATGTGTTTGTGTGCAATGGAAAGGTTTAGTTTGAGGGAACCAAGTGATTAGGGGTAATTAAAACCCACCCAGACAAAATCTGCCTGTGTTCACACATAAAACAGAAGACACTCTGGTGCTTCTCTGCATGAATCACACCATGCCTGTCTCTCCCATGTATTGTGATTAGCATCAGTGGATGAGTGATGTAACACAGATGCTAATCAGACAGTCCGGCTGTAAATGTTGCCACATCATTTTATTCATTGCCTTTATTAATGCAAGAAGGCAACATCACACTTCAATTTCCAACAAAGCAGATATTATGCTTCATTCTCAAAGAAATTGTTTGGAAAATTTAGATATTGTCTGTAATTGAACATTCTGGTTCTTTATTTTGGCTATAAGTCTGTTAGTTAAACTCAATGCCAGTAATTCATCACTCTGCAAAAGTCATGAACACTCTCATTTCTTCATTTATCGCCAGGAAAATAACAAGTAGGAATTTTTAGTCAATTAAAATATGTACTAACATAAGTGGAAATACAGTATATTAAAGCTACAACAATTAGTCTAATACTAATGAGCTTGATAGTCAATATTTGGCCTGAACCTCTTTATTCTTTAACAACGTTCAAAGTTTTGTTGTCATTTCTTTAAGCAGTCTTCTGGAAAGGTTCTCCAGACTTATGGAAGGACCTTCCAAAGATCTTCTTTGGATGTTGGCTGACGTTTGTTCCGTTCTCCGTGTCAAGACAGTCCCACACTGCTTCAGTTATGTTTAGGTCAGATCTCTGGGGAGGATTCGTCACTCCATCAGACCTGTTGCCTCTGATTTGTAGTCCAGGTCTTGTATCATTTGGCATACCTCAGCCTTTTTTCTCTGTTTCCCTTCCTTAAAAATGGCTTCTTGACAGCCACTGAGAGACCGTTCATGATGAGGCCTCAGTGAACAGAAGGATCAACTTTAGGTCCACATTGCATCTGTGTCAGGTCTTTGATTGTTTGTTTTTTCCTCCAGTTTCTTAAGGACATTCATACTGTTCATCTAATGTTAATTTCATTTAAAAAAAATTTAATTAATTTTGTCTTTAGAAATTTATTTTTGTTTCGTAACTTTTTTGTCTTCTACTTTTTCATTTTCCTTTAACTTTTTCAACAACAACATTGTACACCACACTGAGATATGCCAAGTTTTTAGCTAATAGCTCTTTGGACATCACCTTGCTGGTGTAAAAATAAACAAAGTGATTAATTCTGTGTCTGTGACAGGCTGCTTTTTACCAGGGGCCTTAAGATCCAGTTTTAAATTGGTTTAGTTGTCTGTTGTGTGTGGGTGCAGTACTGTGCCATTCTTAAGTGAGGTGCCTTTTTCTGCTTGGATAATTGTTAGGTCACCGTTAAGTGGCTAAACAAAGGAAAAACACTTTCCTCTGAAAAAAAGCCAGATACAAAGACTGGACTGAAAACGGGTGAAAAAGCCTCAGATATACAAAAACAAACTTTAAAAGACGAGCTAACCAGTTAGACAAGACCTTTCCAAATGCTGGATCCACTTTTCTGTTCTGCTTTTCCCTCATCAGAACCTGTTTCCTACCTTACCCACAATGCATTTGGGTAGACATTTGTGCATAAATTCTTGAACTCTGACTCTGTTTATCATCCCTAATATAAAATCTTGAGCAGCTTTTTATAAACACATGCAGTCTTAACTAAAGAGCTTTAAATAGACACGATTCATAAGTTCTTCTTTAAGCTCACCCCTTTTATACACACGCCAGCAACGCTCATTAATCTTGTCGTCAGACCTTAAATATACACTACTGAATTTTTGCCATTTCTCAGTGACGTGCCACCTATTGACAGTTAATTTGGCGTCCATCTTGCATCCCAACTGTACTGTGATCTCCCTCCAGACCAGTGCTACTAGTAACACGGTACTGTAACGTCATTACTTTTGTTACTTATACCCTAATGCATTACTCTTTAAATAAAGTAACTCAGTGACTCTGTGGTGCCTTTGTCCGTTACTAACTAAATGAAAAAATTTGGCCAGCAGCTGTGCGCTTCTTCCTGTTTACAGCACTCATTCAATAATCTGTACACACAAGCTGCGTGGAAACTGT
Source organism: Rhadinocentrus ornatus (assembly GCA_037177495.1). Taxonomy (NCBI): domain Eukaryota; kingdom Metazoa; phylum Chordata; class Actinopteri; order Atheriniformes; family Melanotaeniidae; genus Rhadinocentrus; species Rhadinocentrus ornatus. Next base: position 6,253,345 of record JBAMHW010000004.1, read on the forward strand.
TGGCATTAGCCGATTCTTTGTAACATGCTTCTCGACAATGTCGCTTCGGTCTACAAGACTTGCATCAGCACTCCAACATATACAAGCACTTCCTTTTCTGGTGCTTCACATTTCAGAATAAAGGTTCTGCTAGTGTCGTTAACAGCGTTAAATTCGCTTGTTGGGCTGCGGGTTTTTGGGCTTGTTTTAATAAGTGTAGTTGCTAACTTGAGCGTCCTCTGCTCCCAGCCCTTGTTATTCTCTCACAGCTGTCAAAAATAACGCAAAACCCATGGATGCGGAATAGGAAATATGAGCACAACGGTCCTTTTTTCAGGACCTATTGTCTACAGCCTCGTTTCCTCGGTTACCACGGCCTCCGAAATGGCACACCCCTACCCCCAGCAGTAATAAGAGTAACGGCGTTAAAATAAATAGCATTACTGATGCCGTTACGTTTTTTTAGTAACAGGGAATCTAACTAATTAGTCTTTCCATCGTTACAACGCTGTTAACATTACTAAGGATAAAAAGTTACTGACAGCGCGTTACTATTGTAAGACAAGACTTGTTCTGGTTTTGGGTGAGTAATATGACTGAAACTGGAGAATACACTCAACGTTTGAGCAGAAGAGTTGCCGTGTTGTGTTGTAACCAGGTGCAAGCAAAGTGGGTCCGCACATTTTATCCCTCTTTTTAAACCAGGCGATCAAAAGTAATGTATTACTTTTTTATGTAAGTAACTAACAACGTAAATGAAGTAACTCTAGATTGTTTTTTTTCCAGTAATCAGCACAACACTACCTCTAGAAAGTAGAAAACAGTCTCTCTTGCTCTGTCTCTTGCGCTCTTGTTTCCTCTCTTCCTCCGATGATGTCTTCTAAAGGCGGATTTATGCTTGCGCGGCGTCTACGTCTGCGTAACCGCTGTAGGCTCGGCGTAGCTTCGCAGAGGCTGGAAGCGCACCTCTTCCAGACCTGACGTGCACCCCTGCTACGCAGACGGTTACGCAGAGGTTCTCCATTGTGATTGGTCTGTTTGGGATCACATGTTGCCCGATTTTTGGATGTTGTGGCTGAATTTGTGTGGTAACCACCGTTTCCAACAATAACCAGTGGATCAAGTTGATGAGAGGCTGATCGAAATATTTATTCATTTTCTTCCACAAACTAAAAAGACACTGAACCATACTGGACGCCATTGTTGTTTTAAAACAGAAAATACCTACCGAACTGAAGTTAATCATCAAAATAACTCCGACCTGTTGAGTTTACCGGCTGATACCACCCCTGCTGCCACCTTCAGATTTGGAGCAGAAACTGCAACATGACACCAAAACGATGCGCACCCCCTACACTCGAGTGTGAAAGCAAACTCACCAGCGTCAGCAACGCCGTAACCGGCTGCACAAGAACGCAATGCGAGCATAAATCCGTCTTAACTTTTCCTTGTTTTCTTTGCGAGTTCAAAACGACCGGTTTGTTTACACCTGCTAGCTAGCGTGGGGTGCATGCACAAAGCGAAACGCAGCTGCTACGTCATGCAGCATCCTGTTGCTGGGCAGCAACGGCTTCAGAAATGCACATAATTGATTTCACTATGCCATCAAACGAGTCTTGACTGCAGAGTTTAAAGGTTGAAAAGTTGCAGAGTGGGTCTTTAAATTTGCCATAAGCATAATCCTGACTCATTGCAATGATAGATCAAGCAGAGTGCCCTCTCTCTTGTCGACAGGAAAATATTGTGTGTGAATGTGATAAAAAAAAGCAGAGAGATTATACATGTAACGGCATTGGCGTTTTTTTGGAATTGGTAGGCAGTCAACATGTGTTTATGTGAGATTCAATCCTGTTCCTGGAGCCAGTGGAGCTGTTAAAGATCAGGGCTGATGACCTCATCACCTCTGTCAGCCAGAGCCAACATATAATGTGGACTGTATGCAAAATAAAAAAGACAATAAAAAAGAAACAAGTAAAGAAGGGAAGTGATTTTAAGAGACAGAAAATCTGAATTTTTCTCCGCCGTACACTGCCTTGAGTTTGAAATATAAAAACTTTCTTTCTTGTGCTTCCAGGTAAAAAGAAATACACCACAAGAGGTACTGAAGTTAGTTCAGCATGTGTTACACTGCAATTACCCAAATCTGCTCGCACTTAAAACTGAAAAGCCCTGGCACAGTTTGTTACAGCTCCTCCAAATCTCCTTGTAGCTGATAGGGCTGTAACAGCATCAACAACAACAATGGAAAGAAAAAAGAAAGAAAAGAAAGAAAGAAGGAAAGAAAGAAAGAAACTCTTATAAGAGAGAGAAATAAAAGAAAATTAGGCTTTTGTACACGCAGCAGCTCAGAATTTGATTCAAGGTGAAAATCCTGGCAAAAACTGCTCTGGCAACAGTCGCACTGCTCGCCGACAGGACCACCAAGCACGAGCGTGAGCACAGTGAGCTCAGTGCACAGGTCCTTAAGACGCATAGCTACAGATGATTAATGGCTTGATGAAGTTACACCTCTGTGCAGCAGCCTGCCGGGCAGATTAGAGCGCCCCCCGTTGTTTCTGAGGCTTATGGCTGTCGTCATCTAAGTGAACTGCAACCAGCTGGGATCTCTGTTGGTTAACTATGTTGTAAACTCTGACACTGTAGATGGACAGTACTGTGCAAAAGTCTAATTTCTTCAGTATCTTTTCCTCTGTTCTCTGTCCAGATGATCCCACACTGTTTCAGTAATGTTGAGGTCTCGGCTCTTGGGAGGATTTATCACTCCATAAGACCTGTTGCCACTGATTTTCAGTCCAGTTCTTGTTTCATTTGGCATCCCTCATCATTTTCTCCCTGTTTCCCTTCCTTATTAATGACTTCTGGAGAGCCACCCTCTATAGTAGAACAGTAGATCTAATGCAGAGGTGTCAAACTCATTTTAGTTCAGTGCACATACAGTGTAGTTTGATTTTAAGTGGGCCGGATCAGTAAAATAACGGCATAATAACCTATAAATGACATAAACGCCACATATTTTAGTGCAAAAAAAGTACATGTACATTATCAAGCTGTTTACATTTATTGAACTGTTATATTCAGAAAATATGAACAAGCTGAATTTTTTTTTAGAAAAATAAGTGCAGTTTTAACAATATTTTTCTTCCCTTTATCGTTTACACGCTCGTTAGACTTACAAATCACACTTTATCTTTACCTTCTTTAGCTTTTTTTCCATCTTCAGACACTGTAGACAGGTTTTGATCCTACCACTTCCTGTTTTTTCCTGCACTTGTCCAGTTTTCAGAGCAAACCAAACATCATGCTGAAACAGGCCATGTTTTCTGCTCATAGCTCCTTGAGAATCACCTTGTTGGTGTAAAAAAACCTTAAATCCTATAGTGGACAACTACTTAGAACATGCCTGGGTGAGGATGAATGTTCACTTCAGTGAACATTAGTAGGCCATCCCATACAGTGTAACCCAGTGACCGATTTATAGAAATAAAAATTAAATTAAAAAAAACTTTGCACTCTATTTAAAAATATGCATAAAAGGGGTTTCCCTTTATAGAGTTAATATAAAACAGGCTCTTTCCTTAATGCCTCGCTGCTCAACCTTGGCAGACTTTCCCGCTTTGGCGACCCCCAACGAATCATCGTCTTGCATCCTATCTCTTCTCTGAGCTCTCTCCAGCCAGTAAAAGTTAGTCCAATTTTCCATTTTGTCTTATTTCTTGCTTTGTCCTTTTCTTTCTTTCTGTTCCTCGCTTCCTCTGATCACGTACTCTTGTGAATCTTTACTGATGGTAGGCATTTAAAACAGCCAGTATGTTGATATCCAGTTCCTGACGTGATACAGTGCCATCAAGCACAACATAGCTGTCATATGATGCTTAAGTGTGGTTTCTCAGCTTTGGGAAGCTGCGGGACAATGACAATTACCGGAATGCTCCAGGACTTTTAAGGTTATGAAGTGTTACTATAAGTTTTCTGTTATTTGTAGACAAAACATCGGTTTATTCCTTCGGTTCAATGTTTTTTTTATGCTTTCATGATGATTTCATAGGCAAAAACATCACCTTGTAAATGGTCAGGTATAATGATGAAAAAATTAGATGAAAGCACCAAATGGCCAAATAAAAGCATTGATTTTCAAAAAGCTCAGATATTTTATTTCCGAAACATGTGAAATAACTAAAAGATTACCAAAGAGACTGGATCCTTGATATAAATATGAAAAAAAAGAGCTGGCTCAAGACTTTTGCATAGTACTGCCGATAAAGTTAGAAAGGTTTAATAAGCAGTTAGTTACAAACATTATAATTAACATTACAATTATTTCGTGTCTCTTCAGCTTATACATATCATCTTTCTTTCTCTGTTTAACACACACGGACATACATGCAGTTTCAGAGAGCACCTGTGACAGATCAAGCAGAGTTAAACAATTTCATTGTGCGTCAAGCACACTCGCATGCTGCCAGAAAAAAATACTTTCCTCTAGTTCCTCTAGAGTGTGTGCGTTACTGGTGAAACCTGACAGAGATTTATCAGCTCTGTTTTTGTCTTTCCCATATAAGTCATGGTGCGGGCAGTGTGTATCTGTGTGTGCGTGTTCATAGCAGTCAGGAGGTCACCAGAGGTTTGTAGCACTTGGTCTCCATGGATGCCTTTAAATCACAGTTGTGTTTGTGTTTATGTTTTTGTGTGTGTTGGCCTGTAATTGCCTGCTCATTGGCAGCAGTCTTACCACAACTTTTGTATCCTCTTCCTCACAGATACCTGTGAGGATTAAACAAGCTGGTAAATAAAACTGCAGCTGAATTCATGTTGATATGGTTGCACAAGGAGACCACAGTTAGCAGAGATCAGTATAAAGTACACAGATTGCTAGTAAAATTGCTTTTAGGACAGCGATGTGCACGCCAAGTTGCTTTTTGCTGGTAATTTAATGGTTCCAGTTGAGATTTTAATTTTTGCAACCTGAAATTAGAAAAACTGTACAAAAGTTTTTGTTTTGTATTTGTTTCAAGAAAATCCTAAATCTTCATTACAGGTGCTGAATTTTAGGTTTTCGGCAAGCTGTCATTAAACAGCTTTTGGACAGTGAGGTTTTCTTGACAGGAAATAGCACCCAGTGTAACTGATGTATGCGTGCGTTTCTGTTGTTGTGTGAAGTGGAATGCAGGCTTCTGAGGAGGGTACTTTGGGGGATCATCTCAATTTGCCAGGGGTGATCCCAGGTTAATCCATCACTCATTAGCCCTCACAGATAAGGCACAAAGTGGGGTGAGGGGCTGTGAGTCCACACTTTCTCTTCCTTTCTTTCAGGTGTGTGTTTTATTTTGTGTGGTTTTTTGTTGTTTCTTTTTTTGGTCTAAGTTTTTTGTTTTTCCTTGATCTGTTGGTTTTGTTGTAGTCGTTTTAAT
>JBAMHW010000004.1:6263834-6301261 GCA_037177495.1 Rhadinocentrus ornatus
CCAAAAGGGGGGTTCGGTTAAAAAAGGGGCTGTTTTTGGGGAAGGGGGAAGGGGCAATTGGGTGGGGAAAGGGGTTGGGGGGGGCGGTTTTTTTTTTTTTTTTTTTTTTTTTTTTTTTTTTAGAGACTATCTATATGTAATAGTTACTGTACACTCTAAGGGCCGGTATAAAATTGCTCAGGGGCCGGACCAAGCCTGGGGGCCGCCAAAATAAATAGCCCACAATTTCATAAATGTATGAAAAAAAACTTGGCATTCAGTCCACTTTCAGTGTGGAGGAGATGACAAATCTTGTCCAACTGTCCCCTTTTTGCAGTTTGTCCCTTTATAAAGCAGTAACATAATAAATATATATAAACATACACAAACATAAAAAAAGAAAACTGGTGAGCTTCAGGTACGCTCCTTTGTATGTCATACCATTTACATTAACATTACTGAATTTTCTCGCTTTACTGAACAATCAGATCAAAAATCCCTGAACAACTTTGTCCTCAACCCATCAAAGCCATCAGTCAAAAACATGCAAAACTGCAGAGAAAGTGAAGAAGTTGAAACCTCTCATTGGAAAAAAAAACTGCATCTCCCATGGGTGCAAACTTACTCCACAGTTTGCACAAACACCCAGCTACTCTGGTCTTTCTGCACTGCGGCTGCCTCCCCCCTTTCCTATTGCTCGTTGTCTGAGAGAGTGAATAACAATAATAAGCGGGTGTGGGGGAGTGAAACGAAACACAAATCCGATGCGAACATATTTGAGACTGAGAAAGAGCGAAATCCCAGACGATTTTTAAATTCCAGTGACACGTTTTGTAGCTCTCAATATAAAGGGCCATGTATGGGTAAAAGAAGATGTTTCACCCTACCATATTGCTGCTTTATATTCTTTTTCTGCACCCCTCTATGTTCGCTCTTTGATATTGTGCATTTTTCTAAATTCATTCTAAAACTGATCAGGAAATCTTATCTAAGGTTTTCGATAAGATGCAAGCAAAATCCACAGCACACGTGCTTCATGTCCTGCCTTTCCGATTCGTGATCCTCCGCTTCCTTATCCTCACATTTCAAGCTGTCCAGCACAGAACTTCTGTTAAAATGTGTATGAACAACAAAAAAAAAAGAGCAAAAAATGCAGAAAATGTTCACACTAAATAGTCTGCACATTCTACTGAAATTTTCACGTGAATGTGGGTTAGGTAATGTGCCTTGGACTTTACAATAGTACAAAACAGATATCTTTCCTCCTTTGCCCTACACTCCCCCCCCCCCCGGCTGGCCCTGCTGTCTCTGGGACAATACAGCCAATTAATTAAGGTTAGTGCCCCACTGAAAGTAGGGGGAAGCCTTGAAAGCACTGGCCTCAGCTGATTTAGCTCCTCCGTGAGGCCCATTATAGAGAGAGAAAAGAGAAAGAGAGACTTTAGGGGTGACCTTGTGTGAGCAGAAGAAAAAGAGCGGGTGAGTCACATAAAGACAGAGCGAGGCTCTTGACTGAGCGCACTCCCAGCATGTGCTGTTTAAATAGCTTCCACTGCTGCTGGGTTTTGTAGTTGCAGAATAAGAGTGGAGGTAATGTGGGTTGTGTGCCGGTGGCAGGCATTTACTCAGCTGCTGTGGAGACCCCCTCCCCCCAGCTGAATAAGTCATCAGGTTCTTGTGTGAGCCCCCTTACTGCTTCTAATAACAAAGGGCCCATATCACTGAAGGATGACAAAGCAAAAAAATGGGCCTAATTATAGGGGTCGATAAGGAAATTGAGTCATTAGTGTTAATATTTGTGTTATGAGTGTATGTGGTGAAAATTCATTTTCACAAGGGGCCCTTTTGTGTTGGTTTTTTAAGCTAAAACCTGGATATGTTTGACACAAGGAGAAAAACTTGGCCTCGTTCTCAGTCTTTCTGTCTATCTTTGGCTGTCGTATCTCTAGAGACACATGCAGATACTGTCAACGATTATGTAGCAGGTCTCTGCAGCCATCCAGATGTCCACCTGAAGATAAGAAGAAACTGGAGAATTTTACCTTTTTTTATACCCCCATCATCCATCCTTCCTTTTTTTTCAACATTTTTTTATTTTTCTTTCTTTAGTAGTACTTTCCTTCTTGTACTTTCCACTGCACAGCCAGGCCAAGTTATTGGCTTGAGATGAAAACTGAGGTGGAACGTGAGGTACAGCCAATGGAAGATGATTGTCTTGTCTCCCAGAAAAACAAAACAAACAAAAAAAAAAACCTGGGATGAAAGAGAGATGGAAGTGGGAGCGGTCATCCACTTTCTCATTTTTTCACTTTTAGAAAATGTGTTATTATCCACAGGAGATTTATGCTTTTTAAATACTAATTATTATACTCATCATTTAATTTTAAATAGAATTGTAATTACTGTTTCAAGGCACTGCTCACTGTTGTAAGTGAGATTAGATTATGTGCATTATGTGATTATGTTCATATGAATAAAAACACCTAAATTTAAAGATTCAGACTTTAATCAAGTGAAATATCTGTACTTGCAGTACGATAATTACAATGGGTAAGATTTTCTAAAATAGCTAAATATCTAGATCTAAGACCATGTACACACATAGCCGGGTTTTTATAAAACAGAATACCCGTCTAATAAAAAAAAAAAGGAGTTCACACCACATCGTTTTTGTAAAAAAAATCAAACCACGCCTAACCGCGTTGTTAAGCATATTCATAAGCATTCCAAACCTTTAGGGGGCAGCAGCGCCCCGGCCTGACCCAAAACTGCCCAAAACGGCAAACATGCCTCGAACGTGAAATGGCTAGTGGAGCGGTATTTGAGCTTGTAAAAACAAACACAAAGGGCCTGGACAATGGATAACGCCAACGCTCAACGTTTTGAGGACATCAATGCTGCTGTAAACAAAGGTCACACATGTGACGTAGTAGACAGCGACGTTTCCAAACCTAAAACATTATATATATGACCACACGAGTACTCGCAAATCTTCACTTTAATGACATAAAGTGTTTTTGTGTGGATGACAATCGTAAAAAAATGTCTTTGTTTTGTGAGATACCCTACTACGTGTGGTCAAGGCCTCAGACAAGTGAGATCTATCTTAAAACAAGTTGTGAAAGTGAAAAAACCCTAAAAAACCAGCCTGTCAATGATTCTTTTCAATGTTCTTTCTTCCTCACTTTGAAAGAAAAGATCTTAAAACAAGATTATTTTCCAAATTTAAGAATCACGATTAATAGCCTTAAAAAAATCTCTGCTTTGTTTAATGAAATAAATCATTTTACATGTGAAAAAATCTATTTATTTTCAGTTACTTAGTAAGAAATAAAAGAGATATACTTTCAAAACAAGATTAATAATCTCACACATTCAGCTCCTGCCAAGTAATTCACTAAATATTAGATTGTAATACTTGATTATACAGACAGTTTTTGCAAGATTTTGCTAAGATTCAGCTTTGTATAGTGTTTGTAAAAAATGTTAAAATGAATGGGGAGGACTCAATTATTCCAGCTCCCAATTTTATTTGCTTGATGCCTGATTGAGCACATTGTAAATAGAAGAGGTGTAACACTGATGCATGTTTCAGTGGGGGAACTGCCAGTGTGGTGATTACTCCTGAAGTAGTCCTTAAGAAAATCTATTTCCTAAACACAAAAAGGCCTAATTGACTGAATGAAACTCATAAGTTAATGCATGCTGGGACATTTACACCTGATCCAATATTCTGATATTAACCTGATTTATTTTAAATGACAAACTACCACGTCAAGAGCGTGTAAGCAACAAACAAATTAAGCTATGATGAATATGCCACCTTTATTTGTATTATGTAGACATATTTGCACCTTTATCCACAATTCCTGAGTAACAAGGTCTGTTTACAGTATTATGAACAAATTTGGGCTCCTTTTCAACAAACACAATAACTCATTTCGGACTTGTTTTCCAAGATAAGATTTTGGCTTTTTGCAGAACAGGAAGGCAGTAGTAAAATGAAAGCACCCTTTTAGAGCAGAGGAGCAACTTGAGTTGGTTAGTGCTTCATGTTTTATGGATATGGATTTAATAATAATTTGACGCTGTGAAAACACTGCAAGTGTGTGGGGAACACACATGGCCTGAGTCATTACCTGGAAAATGCTTTGCAATAGGGCTGCACGATATCAGGAAAACATGTAATAACACTGTTAAAGTTGCAATAATGATATGATCTGCGATAAATAAAATAAATAATGCTGCTGCTTTGATTTTTTCTCATACGGAGCTCCACTGGCAAAACTCTCATGTGTGTGCTGAACTTTATAGCTTGTGCTACAATAATGCTAGTGTTTTGTTTTAGCTAACGCTAGATTTTAGTAACTCATCTTAATAAAAAAAATTTGGTCAGTAAATATGGTGTCCTTCTGTCTAAAGACGAGAAATAACAGAAAATTAACAGCCTTTACAAAAGTTTAAAGATGTGTCTTTATTGACTTTTGATAAATAATAGAGGAGATTGGTTTTATATTCCAGTGTGGATTGAAGCAGTTTCTGTCAGATAAAGCAGAGTTTACATTAATTGACTGATGACTAACATGTAAAACTAAATAACTTTCTAAGATCCCTCATCGGTAACTGTGGCCCACTGTCTGACATCATCAGTCCAGATATCCACAGTGCTCTTCTCGCAATAAAAGCCGCAACACACTCATGGTTGTCCTGTAGGTGGCAGCTGAGATTAAACACGTGTCCCCTAGTGTTTTGCACAAGTATTCGAGGTGTCTTGCAGAGTGCCTGTGTTTGTAATGTCTCCTCTCTCTTCTAACCAACGTAGCCTCCACATTTTCCTTGCTCCTCTCGTTACCTTCCACCATCAACACGCTCACTCCATGTGCGCTACTACCGCAGCTGTTAGCATCTACGTAGCATCTACATTGATGTGCACAGAGCATGAATGCTCAGCAGCGTGTGAAACAGCGTCACATCACTTCCTCAAAACATGCATTTAGGGACGACTATTTATCGCAGTTTAGGCAGTTGTTGCAATATGTATATCGCAAAGGCTAATATTGCTCTTACAGTAAATTTTCTATATATTGTGCAGCCCTACTTTTCAACATGTAAATTAAATTGAGAATATTCTTCCACAACTCAGGTACTGAGATCTGCAGATGTTGTGCATGAAGATGTCGCTACTGTTGCTGATCTTTAGCACTTTGACTAAAGACTTCATTACTTCTCTGCCTGGTGATAACTTTAAAATAAATGACTCGTGTTGAACTGCTTTTCAACATGTTTTTAATGGAACCAGTATTTTCCGTCTGAGCAGCTTTAAGTTTAACATAACTCATATTTCTAATGCTGCAGATTTTCTAAGGGCACTGCCTAAATGTAAAGGATGGAGCTTGTGCTTTTGCACTTTGGATTGGCATCATGCCATCAATCTTTGTGTCTACAGTGAGTTACACCTTTAATGAACAGACCAGGTTATTGTGTGGTGAATTCACAGACGGCAAATCAGTTAGTTGGTAATTTTGGTGTCATGCAAATACTTTAAAACAAGAAGAAGAATACAAATGTCTGATTGGGGTAGACAGAGTTTCAGGAGCTTCTGTTAAAAAGGCCATATCCAGAAACTATCAGACAAATCTAAGAAATGGCAAGAGACTTGTTCCTTTATGATCAAATCATAAACTAGAAATGTGATTATTTCCCATAGTGATAACATATCTGATGATCTTCTGTGTAAGACACAGACTGAAAAGTTTTATAATGTAAATTTTTTTTATTATGTTTTTTTTTTTTGTTGTTATCATCAGAGATTAGGGTTGCAGGTGCTAAACTCCACTACCAAGAGTAATAACAGCCAGATGGAAACTTTTGTTTATTTTACAGATTTTCTTTTCTAAGTATTAGAAAAGTTGATAGATGTGCAATTACAGCTTTTAATCTTTATTTTAATGTCTTTATCTTCTAATATTTCTATGCTTATTCATTCTTGTATTTTCTTTGTACACTATTGGTTTTGAGCGCCTTCATTTCATTGCACATTAATGTATATTGACAATAAAGACTATTCTATTCTATTAGATTTTATGTCTTCCAAGACACCCCTTTCACCATTCAGGAACTCTGAGCAGCAAAGTTTCCACTTCTAGAATGAAAAAAAGACAGTATTGGATTTCTGCTAGGGGTTTCCACAGCGGTGGGTGGGAAGTTTAATTATCTCAGAGTCCTAATAACAAACAAGGTCAGAGAAAAAATAAAGATTGAGGCGATCCCAAACAAAGATGGAAAGAAACAGACTAGTTGGATTCAAGGAGAAGAAAAACAGCGGCTAGTGTTCGGGCTGCTGCCATGGCTGGTGACCTCATCGGAAATGACACCTAAATGTGAATTTTTTTTACACAATCTTGATTAGAGCACAACAGGCAAATTAGAAATGTGCCAATTGATCGTACTACCAATATAAATCGTGGCAAGCTCAAGTTGATCTGTATTAAATGTCTTTAAACAGTCCTCTGTTTAGTTTTCATGGCTTCATAAATCAGCGGCAAGATGTTGTGTCAAAAACCTGCGTGTTTTATTTCATAATATAGTATAATATTTCGGTATTTTCTCAAGCAGTTTCCATGAGATTAAGTCAAAGTGGTCTATTTGATAATTACAAAAAAAATTTCCTGGCCAACCGAGCAGCACAATTATCTTGTAAGTAAGAATCGACCTCCTGCCAGAGCAAATAGAGAGGAGGCATCAACAGAATTAACAACACATTGGGGGTAATAGCACTCCTGACACAAATTTCACAACCACTTACATTTCAATGTGAAGCTCATTACTGTGGTCTTAAGACTGAAATCTATAAGGGAAGAAAAAGTCATTTCCTCAATGCAATTATCCAGGCAGCTTGTTAACCTGGCTTCACCAGCTGAATGCTACATGTACCACATGTTCCACAGTGAACACTGTAGGAAGGGTCACATTTATGTTGCCATTCGTAATGGTTGATATTGAACAACGGAGGTTCCTCCTTCCAGGCAGCTGTCATCAGAACAGGTTGTATAATATATATATAATGAAATGTGCTGATCAAGCCTGACTTTTCTGTTCTTTCCAAAGCTCTTCACTAATTTGTTTTCATTTTATATTGGTAATTGTTTGATAGAAATGTCTTTATGATGTCTCATCTTGACATTAGTTTCCTTCCACTAATTTTGCTTGCTTCAAACTCTTACATCAGTCTATAAAACTGCCTACTACATACTACAGATGCTAGGTAGTATGCAGTGGGCTGTACGTATATCACGTGTGCATACTATTGTACTGCATGTTACGCTCGTTCCTAACTCAAAGTATGCTACAGCAGTTTTATTTCCAGTAGAAGAAAACAATATCATAGCTTTGTTTAGCTTGTTAATGTTGGCAGAAGAAATTGTACAAATATATACCTTAATAAAAACACTTATTTAATTACCTTACGGGGGGGGGGGTCGCTTTAAGGTATAGAGAAATAATAACAGACAAACTTGTCAGACATTAAAATGAAATAAAATTTTCAGACAATGTTTTAATTAAAAAAACACTTAAATTTGAATCAATGGTAGCATATTTGTTAAAATAGCTTATTTTTAAAAAGGCTATAAATATAATAATAATAATTAGAAGAAGAAATAAAAACAATACAAAGCCAGTAAAGATCAGTTGGATCAAAAGATGTTATGAGTTTAAAGTGTTGAATGTCATCCTCCTAGTCAGCTTAGCATAAACAGACCTCAACCCTCCTTCCTGTAGGCTCCTGGGTGATAAAGAGGGTCAAAACTATCTCCTTCCTAAATCATCACATGTAATATCTACAGTATACGAAGTTTGTTCATCACATTTTAATGCTTTATTTCCAGAGTTCAGGGAAAGCCTCGATTTCTGCATCTTGCTGAGTAATAATCCTGCAAATATTCAGCAAATTCTGCTTAACAAACAAAAAGAAATTATTCAGGTACACAAGTTTGATTCCAATGAATAGACTTTATGTCCTACTCTATGCTCTAACGGTACTTGTTTTTATTTTTACTCCAAATTCAAATTTACTTGTCCATAGTCATAAAAAACATTGTGGTTAGGTGTGATTGTTTGGCTTAAAATACATCCCTAAACACATAGAGGGCACACTCCTTTCTTCCGCCACAAGTTACTCCTCCCCTTTCTGGTTGCTGTGGCAACACACCTGTAAGAAATAATTTTTTATTGTATCAGTTTCTAATGTTAAAGAAGCTACTGAAGTTTTGAAAGTCATGTCAAGGGGTGAGTTTGAATCAAAAGCAGGTTGTGAGACCTCAGGTCATTTCTCTCTGTTACACAGATATCACTTCCTTTCTTTTTGGAATTTTCTCTTTCAATGATGTTTGATTGTTTTTTTCTTATTTTTTAGGTCTATGTTGACTATTGTGACTGTTTTCTTTTGTCACATTATTTGCCAAGCAAAACCGTGCTTTCTCTGCAAAACTCTTAGTTTACTCTGAGTGTGTGATGGGTTTGCTTGCTCTGGCTAAGACCGGACCCTCACTGCCTTCTGCTGATGACTAAATTACGAGGTTTTGAGTTTCTGGATGAGAGGGGTCTCTTTTCCTCCATCTCCACTTCCCAAATATATCCTTCCTGCCTGAGTCAGAGGTGTCACATTTAGTTATGGAAGAGTCGAAACGTTGAGATTTTTGCTGGAAAACAATACGTTCTAGAAAAGAACTAATGGCTACTGTTCCATTATTGCAATTAGAGCAGTGAGTGTAAGTAAATATGCATGCCTGCTTGTTTGCATGAGGGCCTGTTACACACTGAGTAGGTGCGATGGCACAGAAGAGGTGGTTCTGGAGCCTGTGCTGTAAAAACATCTTTGCTCCATCAGTGTCAGAACCAGTCGGCATGGACCCGTTGCCACACCTCCTGAATATGCAGAGTCCTGCTGCACAAGGGCATCACATGTCCCTTTTTAAGTGCAAAGTATTTAAAAAATGTACGATAAGGTTACAGTATTGTTGCTTTTTTTTTATAACTTTTTAATCTTTCATTCTCACGTGCTGTCTGAGGTCATTTACAGCAAACCTTCTGGATAACTGTAGCATTGTTAACATGATGCAGTTCAGATAGGTGTAGTTGGCAGAAAAATACATACAAAGAAGGAATGGTGTTCCTAGAGGTTTAGGTTTTTTGGTTGGGGTGTTTCCTCATGTTTGCCTTATGGGGTTTTGAATACAACCAACCAGGAGTAGACCCCTGGAGAGACCAGGAACACACTGTAGGGATTAAATAGAAAATTATGTCTTCATGACCCATCTTAGATTAACAGAGGAAAATGGATGGATGGTAACTATTGGATTATCAGTTGTGATGCATTAAAAAAATGGACCTGTAAGCTTAATCATGACGGCATTATGTCGCAATCATAGGACCCAAGTACAGGACCACAGATATAGTTTCTAAACTTTATTTAAAAATAGCAAAATCCAGTGTGTAGAAAGTCCATAATTCAAACTTATGAGAAACCAAATCTTAGAAATAAATATTGACAAGACATGATGGCGCTGACAGATCTGGACATGGTAAATTAGGATCTGGACAAGCAACAAATCCTGGAGAACAAATACAAAGGGATGAGGAGCAGGAATGCTGGAAATAAACAAACCAGAATGCACAACTACCTAACCTAAACTAAGAAAAAATACAGTCTAAACTGAAGACCAGGAAAATACTGAAACACTAGAAACAAAAAATTACCAAGACTTCAAACTCACAGACGACAGCAGATTAAAAAAAAAAAAAATTTTACTTCCATTAATTCCACCATATTAACTTGATTCTTGGCTAATTTTAGGCATGCTGTAATAAAACTGTATAATCTACAGATGTCTTATTACTTTGGCTGTAAACTAATAATTTATGGAGTTTAAAGCAGACAGTGTGTGTCTGACATAAAGATTCAGTCAGAGTGGGAGAATCTGGAATGAGTGTGAGCCACTCTGGAAAATACTACTATATGTGTTTAATTAGCATTTATATTATCCTAGCACCGATGCTCGTACATTATTGTGTGTCCCGATACATATCTGATTTCTTCTCAGAGCCCAAAGACAACATGGTTGTAAAATTGATGCATATGCATGCACACACTCTTACCACATTCTGATCCTTTTGATCCTCTTTTTCCTTATAAGATATCCAACACTGTTTGGCCTCCTAACTCTGCTGCATTTAATGTAACTCATTTAGTTTCATAGTTTCATGAATAGATCTTGTATGTAGATTCAAACGTGTGTCTGGCTTTAAGTTAACTCTAAGTTCATCTCGTCCATGACCGACTGCTGCTTCTCCTGGGCCAGAACGGCTCAATTTATCCAGCTTCTCTGCAGCAGACTTGCAAAAATCCATTTTTTATGAGCTCATCTCTTTAAAATCCAGTTCTGCTTTCTGCTGCCTCCTTCAAGGAAAATTCCAGAGCTGTGGCAGAGGCATTTCTATAGCTGTCGGTGTCACACTCCATTTGTGACCCAATATAGACCAAGCCCAGAATATGGACAAGGAAAACACTGGCTGCTGCAGGGATAAATTAGTTTTCCCTGCACTCTAAGTTACACAGCGAGGGGTTAAAAAAGAGAGCAGGACGTTGAGGAATTCAGGGTAAAGTTTAAGAACTGTTTTGAAGATGGATGCGGGCTGATGATAATAAATGTGTCACAAAAGTGAAGGAGCTGGCTTTCTGTGGCTTCCTGCTCTTAATAGGAGGCTGCGCTCAACTCAGTGGCAAGAAAACAAAAATCCTCTCGTACACACACATGCAAAGCGACACACACACACAATTCTTCAGCTACACCTCTCTTATCATACGACTGTCTGTGTAAAGTCTGATTTTAAGGCCAGATAATGACGTGCAGTATTTACAGAGATGATAAGCAACTTCAGCTTCTGATTCATCTTGACTTTGACAGTTTGGACACTTCGACAGTCTCACTGTTTGTTTACATCCTGGCTCATAAACCACAGCTGTATAACCACGCACTGCTCAGAAAGCGTGATGAAATATTTAAGCTTTATTCAAGCTTTTTTTTTCTTCTTTCATACATTTGGAGACATGTGCATACTACATTCTTGGACTGTGCAGTGTAATTTACTGTCATCTGGAACAGATGAGAAATGCAGCATATTTTCCATATCAGTTATATATGTGACTAATTTCTTGTTTTTGTTACTTCTGTTAAGGCTGCTTTTTGCAGTTGGAAGTGAAACATGTAAACGCAGCTACATACAAACTAAAAGTGGGTTCCTCTGCTCACCGTTATCCAGCTGGACTCGTGAGATGGTTCTGTTTGTTCACTGCCCACTTGCAGTGCTAAGTAAGCTCCAGGTTGTAAAAGAGGTCGAGCAGCTCACGTCATGGAGCTTCCATTCTCTGTGACGCTCAGCAGGAGAGTCAGACACATCAGGATGAGAGGAGAGAAAGTGTGTAGATGAGATTTACGTCTTCTAACATTCCATCTCTCCACTCCTCCACTCCCCTTTGTCACTACATCAACTTATATTTCCTCTCCTTCCCTGTTTGACTGCTCGACTGAAGGCATTTTCATGGCTTATAAACTTTATAGAGACACTTGTCAGAGTACCTATCCCTGATGACATCTGCAGCAGGGAATGCACAGTTTCTCCCAGAGGGAGCAGGATGAGGAGGAGAGGTAGCTTTGTGATGGGAAACTTTGCAAAGGAATGCAAAATGTGTATTTGTATGAGAGAGGGTCAAAGATTTCCCACCTGCTTATACAGCCATAGTGCTTTTTTTTATTTTCCCCAAATCATCCTACAACTAGTTTTGAGAAAAGCTTTGATTATTAATGTGCTGCCCTGCAAGGTGAGAATGCAGCAGCATCAAGGATTGATCTGTGGAGGGCAAATGATGGAGAAAGCATCAAAACAACGTTGCTGATAATGTTGTAATTTGATTTCAGCTAATAAAATCTCCAAAAGAAGATTTTTTTTTACTTCCTATTTTAAGTGTTATTCAATCAATAAAAGACAAAATGAGACAAAAATCTCACAAAAAAAAACAAAAATTTATTTTATAGCAATATTACCTCTCATTAATATATTAGTGCTAAAATATGTTTCTAGTGAATGCTACTGGCCATTATAATCATGAAGATATGTTGCGCAATCAATTTGTTTGAAAAGGCTACTATCATAAAATCCATAAAGAAATTAAATTAAAGAAACAAAAACTTCATTAATCCCAGAGGGAAATTCTAATTGTAAAGGTCTCTTAGTTATTCAAATATAATTTCTGTCTCATCTATAGAAGCTGAGTAGCACCTCCATAGGGATCAACCCCAGCTTTGACTGTGTGGGTATTTCACATGAAACATGCTTGTGTGATGTGTTTTTAATACGCCTTCCCAATGCAAACACTCGGTTTAACGGGAGAAGATGATGGCATGGTGGAAAACAGAATTTGAATTTATTTGGGGAAATGACAAAATACATTTTTTAGTATTGAGCATTTTGGGGGGGGGGGGTTGTTTCAACCTGTAATTTAAATTGAGTTTTTAGGGACTTTATGTACAAAATGAATACATTGATAAATTATTTTAATAAAAAAAAAAATGTGAAAAAAAAGAGTTGTTTAAGAAAAAAAAAAGACAAAAGATTTTGCTAATTTTTAGGTGGTTTACTGACATTTTTTTAAAAGATTCAAGTTCCTTACAAAGTGTCATGAGACAAGGTGGGAAAAATACTTGGTTTTTGAGGTAATACAACAGATGTCCTTAACTTCTAGAAACGTAAACTTGCATCAATTTACCCCAAATGACTTAGCTGACCGTCGTTTTTTAAAGTCCTATAACTTTAGAAAAAAGAGATTTTTGGCAAATCAATCTCACAATACTCAATAGTTGTTCATAATCGCGTTAAACTGATCAACTTACAGGTTTCCACAGTTGTTTTACAAATGCAGGCTGAAGAAGTTCATTATTTGAAGAACTTCTCGTGCATTTTGGAATAAATTAGATTTATTTTCTCAGCATCTATGAATTACAAGTCCTTGAAGGGCTCATATGAAATGATGATGCTGTTATTATTATCAATAATATATTCAGAACCAGTGTGGCTAGATTTTAGTCTCAACAAAAGATAAAGCTGAAAGACAGAAATTAATCAGTCTGCCTTTATTTATCATTTCCAGAATATTTTGAACAGGTTATTAAGGAAAAAATTACAAAGAGCATTTTCCAACTCATCTGTTTATCTTCAAGACTGAGTCAATCCATCATAAGAGCGCGCGCCACAGAAAAGAGCTCTTCTTCACAAACTATGTGTAATGAAAAAGATGAACAAACAAAAGAAAGAGAAGAAGAGGAGCAGCTATAAGTAGTGACTAATCACAAAGAAAGAAATGATCTCTTGCCTGAAGCGCCAAAACAACTCATCTAATCTTCTAAACACTGTTTATTTTCTCAGCTCACGGTCGCCAGTCAGTGTTATACCTCAGATTAAAAATCTTTTAGTTAACATGGTTGGAGCAGAGTGATGGCCTTAATTGCAGAGGCTGTGGGATTACTGTAAATCAGAGTTATGGAGGAGCGTGAGTTCACCCCGTGTGAGCTCTGCCTCGTTGTCTTGCATTGACAGCGCCAGCCCATCCCTGTCAGCCTCAGGGCCAGCAACGCACAAGACGACCTGCCAGGAGTTATGTGAACCCAAAACATTATGGATCTGCTAGTCCCATAGAAACCAAACTAGCAAAGTAAACAGAGCGGAGGTGATGTTTGACTTGTTTTGAGGGGAGGGATTTGGAGATCAGTCTCACCTGTTTCTGATGTGTAACCTCTCCATGGAATAGAGATTGTAGATCTGTGATGCTTATAGCAGAGGTGACAGGGTATGGTAATGGCTGGATGTAAAACAACACAGACTGTGCAGAAAGGTTTTTATGCTTGGCTTTGACAGCCAGGTGGCAAATAGCTGCACTGTGGTTGCAAACCGTTTCACAACTGATTCACAACCAAAGCCTGAAGAGGAGCTTAAAAAAGTTCACACTGTGATTATCAGATCAGACGCTGATGGCAAAAAGAAACTTCAGGCACTTGTTTCAGATATCCTCCCTTATTTTTACATTTTTCTGCTCCGTCTGTCAAACACAATAAATTTGTAGACCATTCCCACTCCTGGTTCCCCACTAAAAACTCGACAGCCCTCTTACAGTAAGAAAACACAGTCATAGATTTGGTCCTTCTGATACAGGAACTGTAAATCCAGTTAGTTCCAATCATCTTCACGCTCGAGGGAAAATCTTTTGCCGTCGTGCCACAACATCCGTTCACACATGAGAATCCTGAATATGGAGGTGATGCTGCTCTGCCAACGCTGTCAGCCCAGGTTCCTAAAGACTCGTGTGTACGAGAGACGTACAGGATGCATTCACGGCTTCAACTCTCTGGCAAGCAGTTCAGATTGCTATCACACAGCAGATCGTTGTTTGGACTCACTTTGCGGTGATGCTGCTCTTCGCATCACATCGCTCCTAAAGCTGTCAGTCCCTCCGCCTATTAAGACAGCTGCTCTTAGTGGGTATTGTTCAGCGGAGGGAACTATGTAGACCTGCAAGGCCAAAGAATCTTTATTCACCCTAAAGGGCCTTTCACTACTATAGTGAATAGGAGCTGCCAATATCATCCTCCATCCATGGCATTTTTATGGCATAGCTGACATACTCACAACGCGCCCTCGTCAGCCGCTCCATGGCTCAGGCCAGGCTCCTTTTATTTCAGCACTGTACGTCAGCTGGGGTTTTCCCATAGACGTGAGCTGAAGGTCTTTTCCAGGCAGGGCACTTTATCTTAGAATTACTCTAGCGAACACTCCCACAGAGGCACACACACTTAAACAACGATGGACGCACAGATAAACATAGACTGGTGGAGAGAATCTCCCTCATGCAAGTGTCTCACACATGCACACAAACACCTTCTTGCTCTGCACACACCACTCAGACAAAACACCCTTGATTACTCAGCACATGGATGCACCGCTGATCACAGGGCAGCCCTTTTACAAACTGGTCTATTATGCAGTCTCAGCGTGGGGTGGAAGTGTTGCAAAGGCCTGAGGCAGTGTAGATTTGGAGAGCTAAAAGGCCGTGTGTGTGTGTGAGTGTGTTTGCACACGCATCAAGGCCGAGAAGTGCTACCATGCTGCGCTGCCTAACGAGAGGGCAGGTCAGCCATTAAATGGGCACTAATGCGGGAAATTGGAGGCCATTAGGCCTTTCTTTGTTGCTGTGGCTCTGTGTGGCTAGTTAGACTCTTGAAAAAGGAAAGGCCTTATTAGCCCCCACATACAGATGTAGAGTGAATAAATGGGGCATTTAGCTCACCATGGAGAGGGCTTGCCTGCTGCTGGAGGATACTGCAAAGTGAAAGTGGACACAGAAGCAATGTATATTTAAAATTTTGATCTTGTGTTAAAGGCTTTCTGATTGAATTTGTGCTGTTTTGAACAGGACACAGATCTGGACTGCAAGGAGGCCAGACGAGCTCACACACACTGTTGTAGGTTTTCAACAAGGTCTGGCATGGTCCTGCTGACATAACCAGGAAAAAAAACAATGGACCTCATTCATTCATAAATATTAAAATACAATATTAAAAGTACAAAAAAGTTTTTCTCAGTTTTTTAAAATAACCTTTTGGTAATTTACAAAGAGTAAAATAAATAGCAAGATATTGCTGATGGTGCTCTAAAATTATAATTTTACTTAATTTAAAGAAAACAAGCCGCAGTCAAGGCGGGATTTAATTTTCTTGCTGGTGTTCCTAGAAACATTGGTGCAAAAGTGCACAATCACCAGATCCGTTCCCTTTACTGCAATAAAATCACTCCATAAAAGTTGCCTGCGTCTCCCAGATTTACCTGCTGAACGTGACATTTATTAATTAATATTTACTGCAACAATGTGTTGTTATCATAATAAATAATTTTATTAGGTACTCACCTGGTTAATAACACCACTGACCAACTATCAGAATGATGATGGTCTTATTTCATCAGATCTGCCACTCACTCCATCAGCGCACCGCAGCAGGTGGAAATTTGCTTTATAAAGAATATAAGAGACATATTGGCGAATGTCTCCCCCAAATTCTAACATATGTCTTTGTATCACTGATACACTCATACAAATGAATGTCAGATGATGCACCCTCATACCATCATAGTTTTTTGCACCTTTCTTTTGATGGTCTGACCTTAGAACAAGTGTCCACTGTCTCTTTGTTCATCTGAGATGATACTATCAGCTAAAGATCTTTACCTAGTCAGTTAAAGCATCAGCACAAACATGGCTCCATCATCAATGAGTTGCAATTGAATAAAGGTCCTCTTAGTTATTTTACATTTTGTAAAACAAAATGTAAGTTTCATTGGTGTTTTATAAACACTATGACTAGACTATGTCTATAATTCTTCTCACGCGTTTTCTTAATGCTTAGTGGTGCTGAGGGAAGGCTCGGATGAGACTCTGTGCCCTCCTCTGCTGGTATTTACTGTAAATCCACAGCTTAATATTAACCTTCGCTCTCATGCTAAAAAGCTTCACGAGGGATCCCTGTTTGCACTGCAAGGCTGTTCTCACAGCTCTTTAGTTGCATCAGTTGGGTAATCAAACTACATTTTATCACCTACTGACAGAACATGCCCCGGAGGCTCTGCCCACTTGCTCTGGGAATTGCATAATTTGCCCAAATCTGAGGAAACATCTCAGTGTTGAATTATGAAATAAAGAAAAGAGAAATAAATTAGCAGCTTGGCTGTGTGGAAAAAGGAGGTCTGATGAGCAAGTATAGGCCGCTTGACAGCAAATGGAAAGCATCCACTGGAAATCAGTCCTGGCTACATATTTAATCTGCATTTGATAATCCTTGAGGACTGATGAATATTCTGTATGACTTGATCTCAATTAGCCAAGTCTCCTTGAGTCAGGCCTCCAAACACCAGCAGCAGCAGATTCATCTCTCTCTTCTTTTGCTTTTCTTTTCCCAACAATTTCTCTTTCTCTCCTCATTTCCACATACTTTTCTACTCTATTTCCCACCCCTACTCTATTTTTTCACCTTTGGTACAACAGCTTTAATAAAAATAAGGAAATATGGCCTTCTTCGGGGCTGGTGGAGAGCCAGTCAGGGGTCATTAGAGACGGTGAACAAGGCCAGAGGGCTCACAAGGGGCTGAGGCGCTGCAGCTAATTGGCTGCGATAAAGGATTTACATTAGCCTGAAATAATCTCTGCAGAAGGAGCCTCAGTCTTCCCACTTATGTGCACCCCAACTCCATCCCTCCAGAGTTTCAAGGCATTGCCAGGTTGCCTCTCACTGTTCAAACAGGTCCACACTCTGCCTCACATGTACTTTTTCTAAAACACTTCATGAAGTTTTTCTTTTTTTAATCTTCACAGGGATGAACTGAATCACTGGGATTTGATTCAAACTTTGTCCTAACTTCCAGTATTTATAAATGTTTCGAAACCTTTTTCAAAATTTTTAAATCGTCTCTTATTGTGCCATTTATTTATTATTTTGTTTGTTTTTATGTTCTAATTGTTACCACACATTGTGGCAACAATTAAAATAATTACTATAATTTTTACTGAGGGGTAATTATGTCAAAATACAACTTTATACACAAAACACTGAGTACATCCCTTATCCTAATCCTCCGCTGTTGTCATGTCACAATCTGAATCAACAAACACAATAAAACAGAAAGTGTTTCTTTACTTTCAGACGAGTCTGAATAAGCACAGATGCAGCGCCTGGAGACAGGATATAATTACATAAATTAAAGAAAGATTTATGCACCAAAAATGTATTAGGGGAAAATTAAAAAACCATATATTTTAGTTCCTGAATGAACACAAATATAACTGCAGTGTCACATCAATCAATGCTTCAGTTCAGTCACTATTAAGGAGTTTTGGGTGTTTTTTTTAGTGAAATTCCTCTTCTATTTTGGGGAAAACAGTGGTTGTCAGAGATGGCAGTGATTTTTATTTTTTCTTCATAGTGAAGTTCCAACACAGGGTGCTGCCGGAGTCACCTGTCAACAGTCTGCTGTCTTCTAATCACTATGCCATGAGAAAATATCAACAAAGAATTAATCCCAGACATTATGGGATAATTCCATCTTTTTTTTCTCTCGTTCACAATATGCCAACTCTCTTCTTTCCTCATTCGGGAACTATCTTCTGGCAGCTGTCTATTTATCACAATTATTTTATTTCTATACTCTACAAAACAACAGCATAGAAAACACAGACGACATACTAAATGTTTCATTTGGAGGAATTCACTTTTATGGAAGCTTAAACTTCCATTTGGCTACTATTCCAAGATTTTTTTTTTATTTTATTCATCCATTGTCTGTACCGCTTAGTCCATTACGGGTCGCGGGGTAAGCTGGAACCTATCCCAGGATTTTATCAGGTGAGAGGCAGGATACACCCTGGACAGGTCACCAGTCCATCGCAGGGCCAACATATATCGGGACAAACAACCATTCACACACACACACATTCCTAGGGAGAAGTTAGAGTCACCAATTAACCTAACATGCATGTCTTTGGATGGTGGGAGGAAGCCGGAGAACCCAGAGAGAACCCACACATACACGCGGAGAACATGCACCACACAGAAAGGCCTCCAGCCCCCCACATTTGAACCTCCCTCAGCCGGGGCTCAAACCAGCGACCTTCTTGCTGTGAGATTGCGGTGCTAACCACCACACCACCGTGCATTATTTTATTTTATTTTACTGTTTTATTTTTATTCAATTAATTTGTTGTTCATTTCTTTATTCATTCATTTATTTATTTATTTTGGCAGAAACCTAAAATTAACTTATATGTTAAAATGATGCACTCTTCTGGAAATAACTGCTCAACATATGATGAAGACAAAAACTTGTTATCACATGTTGCTTAGCAGTATAATAATAAATATTATTATTAATAATAATAATAATAATAATAATAATAATAATAATAATATACCTGAGGACCAGGGTATCTGTGGACCCCTGAAGATCTGTTTGAAATTACTGTCATGTTGTTGGTTTTTTGGAAGACTCTAGAAACTACAACAAAGTCAGAAAATTACCACAAAGACACACTGAATCTTTTCATTCTGCTACCGTGCTGGGGGAGTTGTTTACTTTAGAATTTATTTACCAGTTTTCTTATTGTAGTATAATTGGATGGTGAATAAAGGGCTTGTGTACATCCTGCACTTATTACTGCAAACCAATAGAAAAGGATTAAAGCTTTTACCTAGAAGCACAATTCTGCAATGGTGTCTTGTGTAAATGTTTCAGTAAGTTTTATCTTTTATTTGTTTGACCCTTTTCTCCAGGAATGCAGTAAAATGTCTAAAATGTCTAAATTATCTAAAGTTTAATGAAGCCATAATGCATTTGACCTCCTTTCTGAACTAGGTGACTGTGAGGTGAACGGTACTGTACAATTACACTAACCATAACTTTATAAACAGAAATGATATGTACATTTAATAGAAATGTTTTTAAGACATCAGCAGCAACATTGATCCAAACCTTTTATTCCCCGCTAGTATGCTTTTCATTATGAAAGACTAAACAAGCGTGCTGATCTGCAAGTCTTTCTAATTTCTAATTAGATTAGTGGTTTTTTTTTCTTCTTCTTTTTAATAATGAATTCACATAAGGTTGAGTGTAGTAAACAATTGATCCAGTATGCAGGCATGATGAAGCAACAAGCTCCCAAACCTTCCCATCCTGGACTATGTGAAAGAGACTGAGTGGGCAGCAGCTCCTGGATTTTGTAGATCTAAGTCATGTGAGTGTTTCATGTTTGTACATGTGTCTTTTTCTCTTAAAGGTCTTTCAGCCTCAAATATAGTAACAACAGAAGACAGCTAATATTAATATATCCCTCTTGAAGTTAATCTGATTACTTTTCAGACCAACATTAGGATTAACAGTAAACCGGCCAAGCATGGACTCCCCTTTGGTGTTTGTTTGAAAGTGCGGCTCAGAGTAGCAAGACTCTGGTAAAAGATGTTGCATGTGGTGGGTCCCCTGCTCGCAGGCATAGGTTTTGGGTTGCTGTCCTGTTTGAGTGAGCCGTGCAGGTGATGGCAGCAGGGAGTCTCACATCCTCCTGAGAGCTGTGGATATGTTACTCCTCTACTCCAGCATGTGACCCCCAGACACTTTGCAACAGACTGGAAGTGAAACTTTGTGTGTTGCAGGTCATTTGTGTCTTAATATTTGTAGTTACAGCAGCTACAGGCAATCCAGCTGGTAGATGTGGAGCAAAAGTGTCTCTTTACAACAAATTAAGCCTCTGACCAACATTGCTCAATTACCAGGCTTATCGTAAGTACGATGAGCTTAACCTCAACCTCCAGCCCTGCGGCTTGAATTTTCACTCTAATTAGCAGAGAGAAGTCTCCGCTATGAGACTGAGTTCAGTTGATGGAGACTGGGAACCACTCAAAGAAACTAATTAGCCAACTTTCCAAAACACACTCAGACACTGTGAGGAGGCACACTGTTTCCAAGGATGTGCAGGAAATGGAAACACCGGATAAACAAATCAGTTTGCTTTTAAATTTTGAAGCTGGAGGTTAAAAAAAATCCAAGCATGAATTAAATGAAGCATTTTGTCATTTAAAATAACTTTAGTCCATTTCAAAGGAGGTGGTGAAAAGCTGTGGGTAGACGCTGCTTCATGTAGCTGATTCAGTTAAATCCTCATTTTAAAGGTGTCACTTCACACCTTTTACTGATCACCTGGGGGCAGTTACAGCCGGCCGGTGACTCTTCATGCAGACGGAAGCTATTAACTTGATTGAAAACAGGACAGGTGTGCTCTGTAAGGAAGACATTCATCTTTGCAAACACTGATGATCAAAACAGCTAAATCATAACGATTTATAAAGCTACTGAAACTGATTTATATTAGAGGCACTGCAATCACTAAAGAAATATGTGTGTAAATGCCGCAGGGGTGACTGTATTATTTAAGTGGTAAAAAAAACAAACAACTTCTTAAGTGCTCGTTGGTTACATGTCTTATTGACATGTTAGAGCATCTATTTCTTATTTTGGGACCAATATTATGTGTTGTGCTCAGAAATGTTAAATAAAGGAGACCTTATAACAAAAGTAAGGTTGAGAGCCATTTAGATTTGCTTGGGATTTTTTTGTCACCCTTAGCTAAGAGCAGAAACATCCAGCCTCAAAATCTGTATCTCCACCTAACATCAGGCTTAATTCATGAACATTTTAGCTCTTCCTTTGTACTTTGTTACTAACGGCATTTTCATTCAAATTAAAATTTGCCTTTAAAAATTTAAAGCCCAGAGGAACAGACCAGTGGTGAACTTAGTATTTGTTGAGTAGATACAAGACAGATGAATGTAGAGATGTGTAATAACCGGCCGGCTGGGTTTTATATTTTCTCTGCTATGCTTTAGCAATATTAGACTGTTTAACTCTTGGACTTGTGATGAGCTTGTGCTGGAAAGGGGAATCATCACAGCTGGACTTGGCTGAACAGCAGATGAAGGGGGTATATGTTTTTGACAATGAAATTGACGGTCAAGTAATACGTTTGGGTTGTGCTTGAGCTCTTGGCCTAACACTTTAAAAAAAAAAGAAAGACTATATGGAGAAGAGGGGCCAAAAGGAACTGAGTGGGTAACTTGATGCCCTGAATAAAGGTGTACACTGTGCAAGGTGTGAACAGTTTCTGTCTCTTTGTGCTATTCTGTACATCCCAGAAATTTCTCTGGAAACTGTGTCAACATGCAGAAAAAGGGGGAAAATGGCATATTATGTCTAGTTTAAGTGGGGAAAAGCTGGGAGAAAATGGATTATTCCTCATTGTTCAATCATTTTGTAACAATAAAAAAATCTGGATCCTGGATCCTAACATTCCCATTCATATGGATACAACAAGTATCCATACAGGGTAGTGTTGTAGACTGAACATAACCTCTATGTCACTTATTGATTGCAGCAACATCCTCTAACAGGATGCATGCTGCTACAACACATAAAACACACTCAGGAACATCTCAACAAATAACTCGCCTCCTAACTTCTTGGATTCTATTATAAACCAGTAAAATCCAAGCAGGATGCATTGGAACAAGCCCAATCCATGGACACCTCACTCTCAGGACACAGAGAATCAGATGCCCATGCTCTGGTGCAGAAAACATCATGTGAGGTGTGATGTTATTACAGGTCAGAGCAACACGTAGAGAAGCAAAAGAATATCATATCATTTTAATGTTGTAGCTGACCTGTGTATGTTTTTCCCAAGCTTTCATTAGGTGCGTTTGCACTACCCCCAGAATTCCGCAAAACCTAAATATCGCAATAAAAAAAACAAATAAATAAATAAAACGGTAATGGAAACACCTACATTTGAAAAAAACTCTCAAAAATTGCTAAAAACATTTAACACTCTCATTAAGGGTTTTTTCAGATGTGTCGAAATAAAATTATATCACAAAAGTGTAATGGAAACACTTTTTCGCATTTACATGTCCCCGGACGTAACGTAGGGGGGTCACGTGACCAGTTTATGTCAAGCAAAGATGGCAAATAAATGCATCATTTTAAAGTTGTGTTAGTTTGTGCAGCGATAGTCTTCATACAGTCTAACAGTGTTGTCAGGCAGTTTGCTCACTGTGGTGCAAAAAAAAAACAAAAAAACTTTTCAACCACTAGTTGGTGTACTTTTTTACATGAGTGTCCTTTTCTTCACAATGCTTGAGACGAGATGAAGTAAATAGAACGAACAAACTAGTGAAGACTATCTACTTTTTAAACTAGATTAAGTAAAAACGTAAAAAACATTAGCTTTTTAAATGTTTTTGTAAACAGTCATCATTAAAAGACATTAATATCTGACTGTAAGCCTGGTTTTGATCCGCCAGTAGCAGCTTTGTGCTAGCACGTACAATGTACCAGCATTTTCAGGCTGGTTATGGAGAAGAAGACAATGTCTCCTGCTCTTCCTGCAGTTCGAAGACGAGCCTCTTGTGACTGCTTCTGGACGGGGGGAGGGGAGGGGCCTGCGGTATAACCTGCTATCTAACCTGCAACAATCTGCAAGAATTGTAAACAATACGTGTTTTCACATCAGTCTCAAAGTCTCCAATAACACCAGAAAAAGTCTCCAAATTGGTTGCTAGTCGCTTTTCTTTCTTTAAAGTGCCACTAAAGAGGTCTACAAACTCGCTAATTATAGCGACAAGTTGCTAAGTTGGCAACACTGCAAACAATGGGTCCTCCAGGGAGAAACTGCCCGCTGCAGTGCCTGTATAAAATGGATAGCGAGAGCTGTTTTTCTTTGTATTTATTTATTTTTTTTTTGTGAACCAGCAGACGCCAAAGTGGCATATAAGCATCGATATACGTGTTAATTAATATCTAACTAGATATTAAATTTTTTAATCGGATAGCATCTGAGAATCGATTTTTTTGACAACACTACGTGGTATGAGTATACGCAGGACAAGGAAATATTTTTTTATCCGTCTTGTAACCTCCCGCTAGTTAAAGTCAGTCTTATCTCGACTCTGGTCTTAGCTTTTGCTCTGTTTCTTTCTCTTTTTCTTTTCCTCTCTTCCTCTGATGTCTTCTTGCATTTTATTTTGCTGAATCAGCCACTGTGCGCATTCAAAACAGCCGTTGTGTTTATTTCTGATTGTTAATGTCTGACGCGGTACGTAAAGCAAGTCAGGAACATGGAGTTTTAAGGTCAGAAAGTTACGTAGTGCATCTTTAATGCAGCCCATGCTGTAGAAATGATGCTGAACATGGCCATGTGTATCTCATGTTGAGACATATTTAGATGTTGATTGTTTTTTACGTAGGGACATGTAGGCTGCCTCAAAGCTGTTACATACTCCGCGAGAAGTGAGAACTTTTTCTTGTTCTCAAGGCCACTCATGGATGTGTTTGGGGACAGCTTGTGGTTTGTTGTCGACATATTAGCTAAGCAGAACTTTCCTCTCATGGGGTTCTGGTGAAGTATCGTGTGATTGGTCTGACATTTGAGGTGGGCGTGGTTAACGCGGAAAAGAATGAAGCGGAAAGATGTGGCTTTCGCATTTCTGCTGATGCCAGGTTGAACAGATGGTTTTTATTAACAGCTGATTGAGGTGGTGAGAAAGTACGTTAATGTATACAACACACGTGGCATTTAAAGACTCAGACACTGCCGCTTGCACAACCCCACCCTGCCAAGGACGAAGTTTAATATGAACATTTCTCGTTCAATATGAGATAATGTGGCCAATTGTTCGTTGCATATTAAAACACAGACATCCCCCCTGCAGTAATGCCTTCCCCATCATGGACAAAGCTTCTCGTGTAGTATGAATTGACTGGACCAATGCAAACTTTTTTCTTGTTCTTGTGGCCTCGAGAACAAGAACAAAGTTCACACTTCTCACAGAGTATGTAACAAGCTTAACCGTAAGGGAGTAAGGGAAAAGGAAGTGAAATTGCGAGATTTTGCATTGTTGTATGCCCCGATGTGAGGTCAGATTCTGAAAGCTCAATATTCTTTAAATATTTAAGTTTTCAGCCTTTGATCTGGACAAGGCTCTTTAAAGTGGGATTTGGTGCCAATGATAAGAAGATAGTTCTTTTTTTTGTGTGTCTCAAAGCCAAAGGGCATTTGAGAAGCTCTGTGTGTGGACAAGCTTACATCACCCACGTGATATTGAGTTTAGATATAGTGGTTTTCACTTGTCCCCATTTTGAGACATAATATGTTGGAGCACAATGGGGACTTCAGTCCCACACCTTCACAACCAGCCTATACGCTGTCTTGACGATAACCAACCTGCCCTCCAGCACAACGGCATTATACTTGCCAAAACCTCTTTCAGAAAGGGCGTGAAACAATCTTTGTAGTGTAACAGAGACGTGTGTGTACTACATGCAATGATCCTCCACACACCTTACACCTTCCTTGCAGTGATCCCTGATACCTGCAGGAATGCTCTAAGATAGCTTTCACCAACTGTAGCCTAGAGCTGGAGCCATGGCATTCCCAGGCTGGATTGACAGTTAGCTTGTTTTCAGCACAGTGAGACTTGAGAGCTGTCTAAACAGGGAATAACTTAACCCATTGTGATACTGTAGGACTTCTGGTGCTAGACTGAAAGACAATTTTGGGAGGCTTTTTTGTTCACGTTTATCCCTCTGCCTCTCTAAAGTTGTGTGCACATAGATGCATAGTATCAGGTTGTGGCTATCAGTGGGCTTTAGGGGGTTTCCAATGGAGCCAGGAAGCACCAATTTCTATAAGAGTTAATAATGTTAGTCACTCTTGACCTCAAGACAACAATAAAACATAAAATTTGTGCCACAAATATGGTTGTAAATTACAAAGTCAGGTGAGACAGCAGAAGTTATGATGACTGAGAGATTCTGTGCCATAGGGGCATTTAAAAATCTTGTTTTTAATGTGAGTTGTTGCATACTTTAAGTTTTATGGGCATTACTCTGAGGCAGAGAGGGACAAGAAGCAGAGGAGCACAACTAATTAAACTCCTGGTATCTTGCAAGATAGACAGACAGGAAAGACAAGTCACTCCTGACAAGATGCAGTGCTTCTAGTGTGTGTGTGTTTACTGTATGTGCATTTTGGATATTATAATTAGTTCCTTGGAAATCAGGAGTCTCGGGGGCCCAAACAGGCACACAAATTTGCAAAAGTAAAAACTGTAATGTACGCACTGTAAACACAACACATATTTTGAATGATGCTGAGGGAAGCAAACCCACGGCCTTCCTCCATCATGATGACATATCTGTGTAAAGAGGTGGAGCTGAAAAACACAGGAGCGTGAACCAACCGAGGGGAAACACTTAGACTTTTTCATACGTACACACACATAAGTTACAGCGCGAAACCACAAACTGTATTCGAAGTGCCGCAGTTAATAATGCATGAATGTGTCTGTGGTGCCGATGGAGGAGGATCAGTGTCTTGGGTGGCTGGCCTTAATGAAGTTAGGCACGTCTGCCTCACTCCGCTGCCAAAAAGTCATGAATAAACATCAGCCAGCTAATTAAACTCAGCTCTGGCAACTGTACTCGCCAGTAAACAAGCGGCAGAGAGGGGTCTCGAACACACCCGCAGGGATTTGCTGGGGAATGAGGGAATGGTAAGACCAGGCCTTCGCTCTCTGTTTAGTGCAGTTTGCACTTAGGAGAGCAGGAAGAAGAGAGGGAGGAGAGAGAGAGAAAGAGTTGAGGAGATAAAGCATTTGACCTCATTATGGTAGAAATATTTCAGCATTTCCTCAACATGGTGGCTCTCAATCAAGCTTTGGTCCAAACTCCATACCAGTTGGTGGTGGTAAAGCACCAATATAGGATGCTACTGACTGAACACAGTGCTGCTGAATGAGGAGCAAACTATAAATGAAGTGCGATGTGTATAAGGAAAACAAAAAAGAGAGGAGGTTGGACGGAGTAAAGGATGAGGCCAGTTTGTAACTTACTTGGCTCTTTGCTGTAAAAGAGAAAACTGAGAGAATGTTTTTTGGCATTGTCTGGAAAAAAATCAAATCAAATAAAAACAATTTTTTTAGAAACATCTATGATTAAATGCATTCATTTGCTCTTTTAATCTGGAAATTCTAATTGAGTCCAAAGGCCACAGTCGACGCAAGAGCGATTGTATTTGTGGCATTCTAGGATGTATCTAATAAATAGATCAAGTTCATAGAGAGCCCTGCATGTGTGTATGTTTGGTGGGGAATCTAGGAGTTACCTCAACATATTCAGTGACTGAACCGGCTCATAATTCATGTATGCTTGGAGTAAATAAAGTGTTAAAGAAAAATAAGCTCTAAAGAAGCCCTAACCTTAATTAACATTTCAGCAAAGGCTCGTTAAACAATGGTTAGATGCACCAAATGAACACATTTGTGTCTGTGTTTACTCCACAGCCTGCAACTGTAACCTTCACGCCAGACGATGTCGTTTCAACATGGAGCTCTACAAACTATCGGGGAGGAAGAGCGGAGGAGTTTGCCTGAACTGTCGGCATAATACAGCAGGCCGTCACTGCCATTACTGCAAGGAAGGCTACTACAGAGACCTGTCCAAGCCCATCTCACACAGGAAAGCCTGCAAAGGTATAGAGCTCATTCTGCTCCATTTCAGTAAGCTCTCGTAGAAATTAGGATGGTAACATATTCCTTTTTTTAAAATGAGAATATTTAAGACACAATATTTCCGTACATGCTGAATTTCAGCCATTCAAGCCTGATATGAAACAGTTTTAGAAAAATGACAGGAAGTAGGGGGTGTTGGTGGTTTTTACATTCCTGAGTCAGTGTCAGTGGAGATGAGTTGGGGGTCTTTTGGGATTGTGGAGGTCGGTGTGTTACGGGCGGGGTCAGGCTGGGTGTTCCCTCATCGACGCTGAGTTATTTGGCTTAGTCTGAGGTGGGGTGAGGGGATGACAGGACAAGCAAAACAAACAGAGCAGAGGTGCGAAGTGATCCCCGGTGCAGGTGAAAGACGACTGAGAACCCGGAGAAATCGCTGAAAAAGACTGGAGAGAGAGAGAGAGAGAGAGAGAGAGAGAGAGAGAGAGAGAGAGAATAAAGAAGGAGAAAACAAAGAAACAGTCAAGACTGAAAGGTTGGCAAGAGAATGAAAGATGGAAGGGAGGGTTGAAGGGGTGGAAGAGGAGGAGGAGGAAGAGAGGAGCACACCCCTACCCAGGTGTGCTTACTACTCACCAGCTGGATGAATCGCCTGCCATCAGCCCTCACCGTGGTTAAAAAGGGTCAAAGAAAGAGAGGTGGTGGAGGAGGAAGAGGTAAGGGTGACTGAAAAGAAGGAGAGTGTGTTTTCTCACCTCTTCTATAGCTGCAGGGAAAGATAACAGGAGCCGAATCCCTGTGCAAACAAGCCAAGAGACACCGCACAGACAGGACACAGAAACACATGCATACCTGTTTGAGGATTTCAGAACCATCACCTCTAAAGACAGCATGAGGAAATATTAGCTGCCTGCTGACAGTTTGAGCCGCAGTTTTCTTTAATCACTCAGCAGGAAGTAAATAAATAAACTGACCCATCAGTCAGTTTGACAGACATCATGTCTGAACAGTAAAACACCTATAAAACACCATGAGGAATGTGCTGTTAGTTTAGATGACACGAGCTTTTTTTCAGCTCAGCTTGTGACTAATCCAGATGATATCTGATGAAAATAATCTGTGGATTTCTATCTTTTTTTCTTTGCAAAAAAAAAATAAAAATTCCATGCTGACATGCTTCATGCCTCTGTGACAAAAACATCTATCACGCCACACATGTTGCACTCAGTCTCATTAAATTCCTCTCATCCGGCAACCATATCAAACATGTTTCCTTCTTTGCATGAATCCAAATCGATAACAAAGCTCTGTACTTGCATATTCATCCATTCTGCCCCCCCAGTCACTTAGATGCCATTTTCCTAATGTGACTTGAACAGCTTCCGTGGCTTTGGGCCAGGAATGCAAACACACATTTATCATGCAGGACGTTGTGTAGTGTTAACCCCTATCCTCTGCTGTGTCGTTGTTGGAGATTTAACCCTTTTTTTAGGGTTCATTTTACATTCCTTCTCATGTGTCCAAGGCTTGATTCTTCAAGGGTCTCATAACTAACAAATGCTCCTCGAAATGGAAAAGTTGTGCAGCTAAGAAATGTCTGTTAATGTCTGATTTAGCAATTTAAAACTTTGTTTAAAGCTATATGATGCCCTATATATAGTAGTAGACATTTTTTTTATTTTTTTTTATATTACCTTGATTCATTATATTAATTGCATTGGTGAGTTTTGCAGACTTTCATGTTGCAATTAAAAGCTGCATTAATAAGAGGCCCTAGAAGCAAGATGCAACATTTTGCCAGCCATAACATTGTTTTTGTTCCCAATTCGAAGCAGAAAGACCACACTAATGCCGCAGAACAAGCATGAAAAGCTCAGTTTGTGTTGCAATAAAAACGTTTCTACCACATCTGCCTGAAAAAGAAAGAAATCCACCTCCGTTGATGTGGAAATCTGCTCTCACACAACACTGATGACTAACTAGATGTCAGGGGAACTTAAATGAATGATGGGAATTTAAAACAACAAGTTAAAATGCACCCAGTGTGGACCTCCGGCATCTGGAATAAAGTTATGTATAATATGTGTTTCTATATTTGTGAGGCTGCCTCTTTATTATAGGGTTTTTTGGTATCCAGAAAGACTCAGATGCCTCCGATATCATCATTTGCCTACGTACAGGCAGCTTTTCTCAAATTATTTACAGCTAATCTTTTATATATATTTACTTTTATATATATATTATTATATATATATTTGAAATATGCAAACCTGGTTTCCAGACAAGTTTTGGAAAGTTTCTTAACAGTGGTGGAGTCACAAAATCTTTATTGGGATAGCCAGGATGGATTTGTTATTATCTTTGTGGTGTACGTGTCCCACTACATGATGAGTCGGTGTGTAAAGCAATACTCAGCTGCAACGTCACGCAGCATCCCGGGAGAAAAAGTTGTGAAGTGCAGTTTTTCAGCATCGTGATGCTGCTGGGCTGCGACAGCTCCAGAAATGTGCATGATAAATGTTAGTGCACCATCAAACGAGTCAGGAACGCTGAGTTATCGGAAGGTCGGAAGGTTACACAGTGCAACTTTAACAGCATGATGACAATAATTTATTCATCCTGCATTTAATCCATCTCCAGATGTACTAGAGAGCAATGGGCTGCCATGTTTCAGTGACTGGGGAGCAGTTGGAAGGGGTTAAGGACCTCACAGTATTTGGCACACCATGGACTTCAACCCAACTTACCCAGACCCAAGACCATCTCTGTAACCACAAGACTACCATACTCGGAAGTTTTAGGTTCCACCAAGATCCCTGCACCTCTGCAATGAAAGCAGAAATTGGTGGAAGATTAAATAATAATAATAATATTTGATGTATCTAGATTTTTAAAAAGAAGCTTACATTATACAGCTACAGCACATTTTCTAGACAACAACAGAGTTTTACTTCTTTGCTCAAAGGAGATGCTCAGCTTAGTTTATGGCAATCAGCAGCATTATGAGCTCATTCTTTATGTATCATCAGGAATACACAGATACGTAAATAACACACACAGTCTCCCCTCTGATATTATATCTTACCTGTAATTATCTGCATAGGTTCTGGAGTCTCCCGGGGCCCCAGGCAACATTTTATCACCATTTTATTATAATATTTTATGTCAATGACAATAATATTTTAACAATATCTTTATAGGTTTTGTTAAAAATATATTAAATTCCTCAAACTCAATTTTGGGATTTTCTTTGGCAACTTCCAATATTTTTCTACTTTATTAATTATTAAATTTCATTTAATTAAACAAGAGCTATGTGATTTAACATGGTTCCAGTACACAATATTAAACTATGTGCTGAAGCCTGTAATATGACTCTTTAGGGCTACATTTACAGCAAACAGGACATAAATAAATAAAGACTGTTTTCATAAACATAAAGCAAACTTGACACATGGAAAATAAAATGCAGACAACTTACTTTTATAGAGCACTATCTAAATCTGTTGCCGACAAATTCTAACTTATTATCTTGATAGTTTAACTGCAAACAGCTTTAATTTGACAACTAATGAAGAG
Source organism: Rhadinocentrus ornatus (assembly GCA_037177495.1). NCBI lineage: Eukaryota > Metazoa > Chordata > Actinopteri > Atheriniformes > Melanotaeniidae > Rhadinocentrus > Rhadinocentrus ornatus. The sequence goes on from JBAMHW010000004.1 coordinate 6,294,596, forward strand.
TTTTGTCCAAGATATGTTTTTATTTTCAGCCTCACGACATCAACAGGACTCAACATGAGGACAGACTGAGCTGCTCTGGGCTAAATTAGCTTCTGTATCATCTCCTCTACTGACCACTGTCTTGATCTTTTCTTTTTGCTCTGCCTGTTTTTAGACTTTTTTTTTTTTGTTTGTCACAGAAAACCTTTTTGATAAAGACGCTCTCTCCTGTTCATTTACATAAGACACACCGCTACTTGCAGCAAGACCAAGGGTTGGAGGTGTGGACCATTTATGGGGTTCTGCTCCGATCCACCACCGTCATGCAAACTCTCTGCTCTATAGCGAGTCAAAGGTGGTTAGCACACGGGGCCCAAGCACTTGCCTGACATGGCTGTTGGTATGCGCTGCCTTTCTGAGGAGATGGCCACTGCTACCCCCAGCCACCCCGGCCCTCCTCCATTGCTTCTTAAATGAAATAAAAACTTAACATTGTTAACATGTCAAAGAATATGCAGCTGGATAGCTGAGTTGGCAGGGCATTCGTCTCCCATGTGGGACCTTCAGATGTAAGTCGCTTTGGAGAAGTGTGTTCTACAGAACCGTAGAATAGAATAGAATAGAATAGAATAGAATAGAATAGAATAGAATAGAAAAGATAACAGTTCTAAGGAATTCATTGATAAGGGTGTCAGGATTAGGTATAAAAGCATCGGGAGTTTAGTCTTTCCAAGGTTCCAGTTAAAAAGTTCCAAAAACTATTTCTAAATGCACGATTCTAAAGAGATTTGTTCTTCAAACATATAAAAATAAACTTTAATAATAGTAATATTAATAATAATAATAATATATTATTATTATTATTATTATTATTATTATTATTACAAATAATTCCTGTTTCCTTCAAGTTCCTAGGAGGCACTGTCACATGGACTTTAGGTTACCCTGGAAATTTTTTTTTTTACTAACAAATGTAGAGTATCACACAATGAGGCGGACATTTATCAATACAGACATCTTTGGACATGTTAATTAAGTTAATCCAAGTGGTAAGTCCATGTTTAAGTGCATCAGTATCCCTTGGAACAAATTACTTGTATTTGTGTGACGATAGCATTGACATAGAGCTGTATGTTGGACTTCTAGAGAGACATTTGCTGTCATCAAGGGGACGTCCTTTGTCGGGAAGTCCGTGTTTATTTCAGCAAGACAATGCCAGACCTCCTTCTGTATAACTTACAACAGCATGGCTTCCTCGACACAGTGCGTGTGTTTCTGACTGGCCTGCCTTCAGTCCAAATATTTCTCCTGTTACAATGTACATGAAGCATTTTGAGCTGGAGACTCAGCTGCTCGGCTGTCAGTGAACACGGATCCGTCTTTATATTGTCCGACGATTAATGTACTCAGTTTATAAATGATTGAAATGTGTCGTTAAAAGGAAAAGTTATGTTTTACAATGGTTTATATTTTCTAACTACAATAATGTTGCTCAGTAAACAAACTAAAAATAATTTCTTTTGAACATCTAGCAAATAGATATAAGATTTAATTTAGCATTTTAGAAATGAATATTATAATTACCCCTAAAGCTAAAACATTAAAATAAAAAAGTAAATTGAAACAAACGTTCATAACTTCTTCTTTCTAGTAGCATAACTAATTTAAAAAGAAGACATAGCGCTCATTCATGCAATTATTTATTTTTGATGTCGTTCAAAAAAATCACAAGTTAATAAATCCATAATTTTTAAGATCTTGTGTTATAAAAAATGTTTTTTTCTCATTATCTAGAGAAATTTTCCTGTTCTTGAGAAAAACATTTACTGTATTTGGTTATTACAAGATTACAAGCTTGTTTTCTTAAGATCCCAGGATGATCAAGGTGAGCCTGAAAGTAAGTAGTCAGCATCTAATTTGTCAGAATCTAAAGCAGGAAGTTGAGTCATGCAAGTGTTATTCTGTTTACTTCCTGGCAACGGCAAAGGACATCTTTGTTTTATCTTAGTTTAATTATTTAAATTGTTATCTCAAGAAGGCACAACTTAATTCTCAAATAACAATTTTTTTCCATTATTTTGATAAAAATATACCCTGTTGTCTCAGGGATAATGGCATTAAAATTATTTTTCAAGCATGACCTCTCTCAAGTGATAGGCTGGTGGGGTTTTTTTTATATTTATTTATTTATTATCTTTTGCTTATTAAATTTATCTGCTTTAAGTGACACAACCAATCTAACGTTTCCTTCTTGGGATCTGGAATAGCATCAATTAAATATAAAGACACATACCAGTTGCAGCTTCTTTTGATTGCCATACTGTTACCATAACGTCAGCACTGTCGTCACCATGTCATGACATCCAGTACTAAGGGAACTCTATTTAGGAGCTAAGCATAATTCCCTGAGATGAACTATAATAACGTTATTGTTTTCAGAAAATGATAGTCCCGTAGGTTCATATCCGGAGCGCGGTCACGTCATACTTTCATTACATCAGAGATCCCAAGCTAGTAAAAACTAAATCATCTCACCCAGGCTGGGGAGTTACTGTATATCCCCCTCGACTCCTTCACGTTTGCTGCTGCTTCTTACCAAAGTCAAGTATAAACAGATTTCATCATTGTTTAAAAAATTGTCGGCTTACCCAAACGGTTTTGTTCAATTTAATCCGTGAAATTTGCCAGAAAGTGTATGCGCCTCCCACCTCTCTGGGCCCTGTGTAAGTATAAGAAAACACTGTCCAAGTTCTACTGAGGTAATCAGTTACATCAAACTAGACTTATAATAAAAGATCTGTTGTAAATACCCCAAGCTGACAAACGATACAGAGCATGAACGGATTCCTTTGCCAATTAAAACTTCTTTTTTTTTCTTTTCTTTTTTTGCACACATCTGAAGAGTTACTGATGAAGAATTTAAAGATGTGTGTCAGTGTTTTACATGGTGTTTTTTTTCTCCAATGAACAAGGTTGCCACACACTACTGCATCAGACATCTTTATGTGCTGACAAAGTCCGGCCCTGCCAAATTCTCCCAGTTTAACCACAACATAACTCAAAATAATTCAATGAAACCCAAACCGCAGAACTAATTTCTGTCCGCTCCTCAAGCAGCGTGGGCGCTGCACCTAAGTGACAGCAATTAAGAGGTTTGCTTATTTATTGAACTCAAACACAAAGAGAGAGAGAGAGAGAGAAAGGGACCTTCACTGTGCTGTGTTGTGGAAGAGAGCGAGTGCTGCAGGAGCGCGGGGAGGTCGAGGAGCACAACAGTTTGCTTTTATACACGTAACGCAATCCTCCCCCGAAGCAGCTCATTTTAATCAGAGGCCATTACCAGCAAAAAAAGAGAGAGCAAAGGCTTCTCCAGTGCAGTGAGAGTCCTGCCTGGTGGCTACACCTACATGCCAAATGTTATAACTTCACCCCTCATTGAGTAAGGCTATAAACCCAGAACACTTATCAATCAGCTCTTGTTTTTGTCTTTGACATTTTGGAGCCTCTGACTTAAACACAGTTGAACAAAAGATTAGAATCAGATTTGAAAAAGATTAAGAAATGAATGTGTGGTCTGTGTCCAAACCTTTGACTGGTACTGCATATAAAACCTCATTTAAAATGCAATAAAACAATAAAAATAATAAAAACAGCAGAACCATAAACACAACTAAAATATTCACTGAACTCTAAAGGACCTTAGGTTGGAGCAGATCGTTTGTTAAGTAGTGGGATGGCAGTTTGGAGGAAGGAGAGTTTATAGGTCTAATGGATCTATATAATCTCACATATGGGATTTCTTCTTAAGGATTCTTTGAATAATGTTTAAAGTAGCATTACTGAACTTTGGTAGATGTTCTCACTTAGGTGCCCCGTAACAACGGCTAATTTGGTATTCCTCTTGCATCCTAAAAATAAATAAATAAATAAAATGTGCCATTAAATAATAAGTTTACCACTGAAAAATGTACATTTTAATAATTTTCATAATTATTTAATAAATAATAATAATTATTATTATCATTAAATAATTATTATTATCATTAAATAATTAAATATTATTATTATATTATATAATATTATAATATTATAAAATAATTATATTAAATTATTATTAAATAATTTTCATTTATGGAATATTTATTCTTCTCTTCATTACTTATTATAAATGAAAACAGGTCTCAATAGAGTACCATTTGATTTAAAAAAATATTTTTATTTTTGTTATGATATACTGCAAGTTTATGTTATGCCACAAACACTGGTTTAAACAGCCTAAAAAACGTTGGGAATGTGGTGAAGTGGGAACCTTTTTCACTGCTACACCACTACACATGCATCCAGCAGAGCAGATGTGCTATTGGAGGTGCTGAATGGGGAAAATGGACAGAAAAAGTTCAGAAAATTAAACTGTAGTAAATGTTAAAGTTGAAATCAAAGGAGCCATTAAAGGGATATTTTGGTTTTTAGGAGCACCACTAAACTTTACTTAACTGGATTTTCTCCATCATGCGCCCCCTAACGACAGCCAATTCTGCCTCCACCTTTCATCCGTGGAGGAGTCTAGTCCAAACAATGAACCCTGCTCTTGATTAGACCTCCTCAAAATATCTAAAGTTAAAAACATGTACTTGTTGTCCAAGCAGGTTGGCATCAGTTCTGTGACTCGTGGACTAAATTTAAATCTTTGCAGCCTTCAAATCCAAACATCCACCGTCATATGATTACAGGGATGATGAGGAACATATTCTGCATACAGATGACAATCAGAGCTTAACAGAGGGATGGTCTGTTTCAATCAGAACAGCGTACCAAAACTTCTTCCCTTTCCTCAGCATGTCACCCACTAACACATATTTTATTTACATTTTTAAAGCTACACAATAAGTGTTCTTTTTCTTTCATGATTTCACTTTTAGCTTTTTATCTAAAGCTGGTTTGCTGTGATTTCAACATGTTTTCAATTAGGATAACATGTGTGTAACGTGTTGCACATCATAAACATCACTCACAAAATAAGCTGTTGTCCAACATTTTGAGCTCCCTCACTGGCCAAAACGACTCTTGTAGCCAATTATTCTTTTCAATGAAAATCTCTCTGTTTGTTAAATGCGTAATTTTGAAAGCTGTTTATGTAAAGTACAAAAACACACATCGTTTTCTTACTTTACACACCGAAGATGCTGGAGGAGGAACAGAAATCTAATTATAATAGAACACAGACTTGGGCAGATTGGCCGCACTCCAGGGCCAACAAATTATTCTTACTGGCACAGGCCAAAAAGTGGGAGTGGAGTTCAGTCTTCAAACATCAGCTTTATGGTCAACGATAGGCAGAGATACTCTAACATTGTGCAATCTCAGACCCAGACCCAACCGCCTGCCTTTGGAAATGTCTCCATCTCCTCATCCGCCCCATCCTCTTTCCATAATGTGACAGCCTTCTTCATGCTTTAAAACGCAACTCCTGGCAGCAAGAGCTTTTCTAAGTTACAGTTAAGCGTGACTAATCCGTCAGACGGAGATTTGTTTCAGTAGAAAAAAGCCTGCAGGTTCCACTGTATACAAATAACAGCTTCTTATCACAAGTGTCCCGCAGTTTTCCTTGCTGGGAATGCTGAGACGGAAAAAAAAAAAAGGCTGTCCCCCATATCTCACTGAGCCATCTGGAGAAGTCATGAAGCAGAGCACACAGCCACTTAACTGTTTAAGTGGACAGACACTTATAATGCTTACTCACACCTCTGAAGTGAGTCAGACTTTTAGTCAGCAGGTGTGTCATCCAGCCAGAGAGTTGGCCCATTTGTCATCCAACAGGACGGCGAGACAGTCAGCTTTCGTCAGTGAAAAGGACTGAATGTGAAGGAGGAGGAGGTTGAGAAGTGTTCCCCACCTGTGCACCATGTGCTCCTTACCTTGATTTACTAGCAGCCTTGAGGCTCTCCACCGCCGTTCTGGGCACATGCTCTTAAAAAATATAACTTCAGTTCTCTGAAGCTCCAACCACAAACTCTCTGCCCTCCTGTGCCTCAAACTTCTCTGACATCCTCCTCAAATTTACAGGCCTGAAGACGTGCCGCACTGATCTTCATGCTGTTTAGAGAGCTTCCTGAGAGCATGTGTGTGGATTTGTGTGTGTGTGCATGTGCTGTTTCTATAACTAAATGTAATAGAAGCAGTGACAGATGGGTCTGATGTACATTCTAGTAGGCACACACACTTAAAGAGGCTTTTTGCGTCTGATAAGAGGGGTGAACAGCACAAGTGCTCACACACAGAGAAAGGACTGATAAGAGCAGCAACAGAAGCTGCAACACAGGAAACAAGCAATAGAGATAAAAGAGAGATTGATAGAGAGGAGCTAGCGTGCTGGGACAAACTTCATCAGGAGGATAGAATCCGGTTCTAGCTACTTGTCAGAATATCTCACAAACAACTATGATGCTTCCAAGTGCAGAGGTCAATCCTAAAGAGAGAAGATAGCTTCTTATATTTCTGCTTTAAAACAGCACTTTCCCCCAGGCACGCTGTAATGCTGATCTACTCGCGGGCTCGTCTGTTAGAAGGCCTGTTTGAATAACAGCCGCATCACTGCTCTGGGTTAAAGCACAGATAAAGATAAAGATAAAGATAAAGATAAAGATAAAGATAAAGATAAAGATAAAGATAAAGATAAAGATAAAGATA
>JBAMHW010000004.1:6301361-6327114 GCA_037177495.1 Rhadinocentrus ornatus
AAGATAAAGATAAAGATAAAGATAAAGATAAAGATAAAGATAAAGATAAAGATAAAGATAAAGATAAAGATAAAGATGAAGATGAAGATAAAGATAAAGAACAGCTTTCTAAATGGCAAAGTTGTTTTCTTAAGAATAATTTAATTCACACATAAGCAATTACATAACATCTGGTGCTCTTGGTTAGATTACACAATCCAATTCCTGCAAGTACCACATAAGAATCCTGGGATTTTAATGATAAGCAGAAGCTTCACTATTCATATTTCAGTGCAATGGGATGGAATGAACACATTGTTTTTGAGGCTATAATTTTGGTGGTTAAAAGGAGAATAAAAAGCCAGACCACTAAAAAACCCCACAAAGCCCATCAATTGAGTTGTGTCTTTGAAGGCTTCCAGAGTGACATGTGACAGAAAACAGAAGAAAATGTCACCCGTAAGGCTAAACCTTAAAACCTCACAGGTTTTCCTGGAAATAAATAGAAAATAAGGCACTTACAGTGTGAGGAAGTGAGTGTTGAGAGTTTGGGGACAAACGTTTTTGGCTATGTAGGTGAAAATGATGATGGATTAGCAAGCCTGTTCTGGTCTCAATTTACCCTGCAGACTGCGAGGAGGACAGAGAATAAGAGTTTTTCACATCCCAAAAATAGATGAAAAGAAACAACTCTCAGACAACTATTATTCAGCGGATTTTGAACCTGATGGGATTAAGCTGCGAAATGAATTAAGTGAGCAATTGAAAAATGATTACATTCCTGAAGCATGTGTGTTTGATAGACCCCCCAGTTTGGGAGGAAGTGTGAAAGACATTTTGGGCTCACATTCAAAGCCTGACATTAATCAGAAGCAGCCTATTAGGATTATCCCCCATTATTTTATCATTTGGTAAACATGCATGAGCTTTTTTCTTTACCTCACACATACCAGCTGTGGTCCCACTGAGCTGCATTAACCAGAACACGTGCCAATCTCAAACAGGCAGATTTACATTTGTGCAACACGAGGATTCTGACTGCGTATTCTGTAACTTCACACAGCAGCTACAACAAATTACACCCAAATACCTGCAAACCTGGAGGATGTGTCTTGTTTTACAAGGAGTGTTGTGTTGTTGTTTGAGACTTGAGTATGTGCTGTCTCTGTGTGCACGCCTCCACCTGTCTCTCACCACCGCTGCTGCGTACCCTCCTACACTCTCTTTAGATAGTATATGTTTTTATTTCCCCACATATATGTGTGTGTGCGTGCCACCACTCACTGTGCCTCTCTTTCTTCCTCTGTTTCCTCACAGCATGCGATTGCCATCCCGTGGGCGCTGCTGGCAAAACCTGTAACCAAACCACAGGACAATGTCCCTGTAAAGATGGCGTGACTGGTATCACGTGCAACCGCTGTGCTAAAGGCTTCCAGCAGAGCCGCTCGCCCATTGCCCCCTGCATAAGTACGTGGAACCGATCTTTAATATTATCTGCCTAACTGTAGGACAATGTTGCCAGATCTCTTTGCACACCTTTGAGAGGGAGTGTAGTGATTACACATGTGCAACACACAGGAAATCAGCACCAACCTAACACAGACAAGTATGTAGTGACCAACTGTTGGTTTCTCACCAGCAAATCTGCACCATTTAACATGAACTTCGGGGTTAATCTCTCAATCTAAGTTCAGCTAACACCAGCAGCTCCAAACCACAAAGTGTCTGACATTGCAGATTTGTCAGTCTCATTATCAATTTAAACATCGAGGCAATTATAGCCTGCAGTTTGGCTCTTTTTCTTCAACAAAACATATTTTAACTGCTTCTACTGGCATTTCTAGGAGTCAAAAATAAGTTGTCAAACTCATAATGATCACAGCAAGTGATTGCTAGTCATAACAGTGCTCTATTATATCTTTCTAGTGTTGTCAGCAGTTAATCTGCACAAGCAAATGTTGAAATCTAAGCTCATTATATGAATATGTCGAGGCAACAGGGAGCATCGTTTTGGCATCAGTTGATTTCTTGTCATTAAATGGTCAGCCCCACCTGTGAAAATCAGATTGTACATGATCAAAAAGACTTGATTCTTTCTTCCCCCTCCCTCGTGCACAAAACCCCCACTGTCACACACCTCTTACCTCAATGTGTCCACCTCTTTTCTCTTCATGTGTCTTTGATACTCCTTTGTGGTGTCTTCTTGGTCCTTTTTGATGAGCCTCTTCTCGCCCTCATGCCTACAGCAACAAAAAGCCATCATGCGTGTTATATCTTCTGTCGCCGATCCTGTTCCTTTTGGAGATCCGAGGGCCATTTTTTTACTGTGTCAACTTTCCGCCCACTTCTGAGTACAGCAGAGAAAGAAGAAGAGCTGAGAGAATCAAGTCTTTTGGATGTTCAAACTGTTTGGTTATTGTCTGCTGCATTAAGACACAAGAGAGGAGGATAACATGACTACTACCAATGACACAAGGAATCTCAACAAAGCAGTAGTAATGGGTTAAAAGTGAATAGGCGGTGATATGTAATAGATTAGGGTGCAAAGATTTGCGGGAAGGAGACGCAACAAGGATTTATTAATGTCAAGCGGAAGTCTGCTCATGCAAGTGTGTAAGTGGTGGGTTTAATTACCAAACCTTAGAAATTCTGCTAACTTTTTACATGTAAGTAAAAAAATGGAAGTGGTAACTAGCTTTTTAAATGTTTGGAAAAAATCTATGAAAGAACAATATTTGTTGTAAAGACAACATAAAACAGAGCAGCTAACTTACAAATTTACTGTATAAAAAATGTGTTTAGCATTTAAACACCTAAATTTTGTCTGCTGAGAAAATAATTCAGAATTATGACCAGATAATGTTGTTGTTTTTTCCTGCCTTGATTCTTTGTTATTGACTGAACATAGTGTGTACCATGTGCTCAAACACTGATACACGTGTATGGTACAGATTCACACTGATCTTTCTTTCTGTTTCTTGTTTTTTCTCGGAGTAGAGATTCCAGTTTCTCCTCCTACTACTCCAGCATCCAGCAGCACAGAGGAGCCGTCAGGTGAGAGTCAAAGTTTTGCTTCTTTACTTCCAAAGAAGCAATGTGGAGGATGTTGAGGAAATTTAAATTAATGGATATGAAATTTTTCTCCACTTCAGTTCCACTCCTCATTCCAATATTTTTCCACTTGAGTAAAAACAGACTGCAGGATAAATTGGATCCCACTTGTCTTTCCCCTCCTTATTATGTGGTTCATGAATATTAAATCCATTAGCAGCAACTCTGAGATGTGCCTCCTTTAATCTCTCACACTTTCGCAATTAATCAGGCTAACTGCAGCACAGTGGGGTGTTGGTATCGTGAATGGGACCGTGTAGTTTGTTTGATTTGATGATATTTCATCTTTCCAAACTCAGCCTTTTCCATACTTTACTTCTTGGGTGCAGTAAAGCCCTGATAGACAGGCCTAGATCTTATAATTTAGCAAGAGATTCCATCTTACTTTTCTCATTCACTGCACCACATGATTTCTATTTAATTATGGCTTTAAACATTTATTTGCAGAGGGGATTTGACGCCAGTATATCAGATGTTACAGCAACAGTGCAACTACATTAGAGAATGAGAGCGATCCAAGACTGCACCCTTTCCAAGGCTGATTAAAAAAGAAAAAAAGCCTGGCTTCAGGTCCAGACTGAGAATGAAAGTTTATCATTCCCAAATTGAGCCATGCCTCAATCAGTCCATATCTATTTGAGTAATCATGCTATCAAACAGAGGAACAGGAACTGTACCAGTAAAACTTTTTAGAGGAGGTAATAGTTATGTTACATTTAAAATAAATAAATAAAAATAAGGATTCTTATGGAAAATTTAATGATTATCTTACTGAACTATACTAGATTTAGTCTCCTTATATAATTTAAAAGTTTGGAAGGATTTGTGAGTAAAGAGTAAGGGATTAATTAACTCACTTTATTTTGTATTAAAGAAGTTATTTATTTATATATTTATTCATTAATGTGAGCAAAACAGGTTTTACGCTGTTTGTTTTTTTCTCTCACTCTTTCAAACTCATAGTGGAAAAAGTGTAGTCATCTGGCTTTCACCGTTTTTCTTCTGCCTCCCTCGTGAAGTTGCTGGAGGCCCAGCATACATGTAAGTGTGTGTGAGTTTTGTGCAGGGGGCTACTGCAGCTGTTGTTGGGCGCTCTGAGGTCCCAAATGTTCCCTGCACAGCAAACGATTGACAGCACAGTCAGGATAACACTGGTCTCCAACCCTCCTCCACCTCTTTTCTTTTCTCTTTAAGTCTCTTTTCACTCTTTTCCACCTCCTTCGTCTCCCTCTGTTTCACGCTTTGTCTTCAAATAACACTGTGGGTGGTGCAGCGCTGGAATATATGTGGCTTCTCTGGGCCCCCTTGTCAAGAATCTGTCTGCTTTTGGGTGTAGAAAAATTTTGGTTAAGCGGGAAAAGAATTTTATGTATGATTTAAATCAATAAAGGTAAACCAGAAAGGTTAATCAGAGAGTTTTGTATATTTATGGGGGTTTTATTGTTGTTTTTAATAAATAGTTACAACCTGATTAAGTATTATAACCCCTCTTTCTATAACCCCATTGATCTAATCATTTAGCAGAAGTAGGCTAATGGCAATATCTGAATTAGGCCGTAATGCCACACGTAGTCTTATCATGGCTCAAAGTTTTGAGAATTGTATTTCCAATGTATAATAGCAATGGGTCTGTAAGGTGCAACACCCTGATGGACATCCTGCATAACCTGGGGTCCCATTGACCCACTGAGGCTGGAGGTCCAGAGGATGCAAGCATTACCCACAAACCTTCTTCGGAGGGTCATACAACAAATCCACCTCTGCTTGGCCTGGTATTCTAACAGCTATGATATCACCTAGCTGGTGATTGCTAACAGATCTGTTGTGAGTGTGTGGACCATTAAACTTTTTTTGTTGTTTTCATTTCTACACTTTTGATAAAAAGAGTTTGGACTTTCCTTATGGTTTTACAACAAAAAATAGATAATTCAAAGCAGTTGTTAACAATAGACATTTAATCCCATAAAAAGAATTTTCTATCAGTATCAGCCCCTTAACAGTACATGAAAAGAAGGGGGTCTGTCTAGTTTTCAGCTTTGTTAAAGTGCATTCAGACTGTAGGAAGTAGAAACACTCTGTGATTTGTGTTGAAGATCTTAACAACAGCTACTCGCTTCACAAGATGAATAGAGATTTCCCATCAACCATTGCAGCTAGCTTCAGTTCGAACACAAAAAGAAAGAATAAAAATTACCACCTAACCAGTTAATGTCAGCTAGTGGTGCTTTTTTGTTTGTTTGTTTGTTTAACAATTTTAAAAAAAGTTTACAGCAGTTTACATGTGTGTCTCAATAGAAATTACCATTACTGATAGTTACCAACAAGCTACTGTTAACATTAAAAGTACCCAATTTTTAAGCTAAGCTAATCATGGTTTGACTAGCTTAGCTTATCTTGATAATGTTAGTTAGTGGTGCTAAAATTACATTAGCAGTCAATATATCCATATATCAGGTTATTGGATGAGTGGTGTAACACATGGAAAATTGGTAAAATTGGATGGATGTTCCCAAAAGAGAAATTTTATTAGAAGTTTCCCTTGCTAGCATTGCCTGAGCAGTGAGCAGGGGTTAGTGTTGATCTCTTGTGTACAATGTGCAATGAAACGCAAGGATGGGGAGGGAACAAGACCAAAACAAAAAGTCCTAATACCATAAGAAGCAACGAAAATAACTTAAAGAAAAAGGTGTATTATGAGGAAAAGTAAAGCAGTGTAGAAAAATGGATTAAACAGAGTTTAAATAACCAAAAATATTGGAAAAGTAAAAGTGTGAGACTAATCACTGTGTGGCAGGTGTCTTGTTGCACCTCACTTGAAAAAGGGGAATGGCTTGGTGGGTTGGGAGGGTGCATGTAGGAGCGAGTGAAAGGAGGGTAAGGGGGGAAGATGGAGTGGATATTAATTTGTCTCCTGCAGCAGGGCTCTCCCCTTGTCGACCACACGGAGGGCTGGAATGCATGGAGAAAAGCGCCAGTGGTGCGGCCCAGACAAAACACACATTGTGCTAGTAGGTCATGGATGGTGTGAGTCGCCACTCCCACGGGTCATGACAGAGACGTCTGCATGGCAACGAAATGTGGAGGAGATTAACTGCTTATGACCTGTGGTGGCCGCTCAGGCTTGTCAGAATACACAGGATGTGAAACTAACTAATGATGATGAGGAGATGGAGAGTTGGAATGATGACGATGATGCTCATAAGGGTAACTAGGTTCAGTTTAATGTTTCATATGTGTGTGCGTCGCGTCTTAAGCTGGGAGTGATTAGAATCTGTGGCAGACCCCTCCTAGGATTTTTCGGACATGAGTCTTGCTTCACACACCCTGTACAGTCCTCTCCGACTTCGCTGCGCTTTGGTGTGGGATGTTATTTCAACGCCAACTTGAGTCAAATTTTGACAGAATAAATAGTTTGGGACATAATCCGTCATATGGGCAGCCAAGATTGAAGAACACATCGTTAAATTGTCATGAACATAGAAGCTTTGTATACACTAGCACTTTTTCTTCTTAAAACCCTCGTGGGTTGGGTTATTTCCTCTCTTCGTGTCTAATCTTTTGGTGATAATCAACAAGAGTCCCCAATGACCTATCGGAGACTCATAAGTTACAGTAATGCAGGATGACCCAGCTCATCAGAACTGATTGCACACTACCCCAAAGTAAAATCTCGAAACAGGTCAAGAAAAAAGAACAGCCTCTTTACAGCCTGTTGCTTGCTGAAAACAAACCATCAATACAGTGAGAAAAGAGGGAGGAGGGGTCTTCTTCTCTTTCTTTCTTCCTTTCTCTCTCTGTCTTTGCTGGACAGGATCCAACCTCCCAGCTCTAATGTGAGCAGCCCAGTAAGGAGCAGAGGAGAACAGTGGATGGCAGCACACTGGGCTCTATAATCTAATTACATGCTTTATTTGCTGCAATTTGTTTCTCAATCAGTCTGGGTGAAAGAGAGAGCCCTCCTCCCGGAGGCATCATTTGCACCTCCTTGTTTCACCGCTCTGGTACCTCTGATACTGCCCCTGCCTCTGTGGCCATGTTTGTATCTTGCGTGTAGAGCCACTCTGTGTGCATCTCAATCTTTTTAATTTAGTGGTGGTGAGTTTGAAAACTTTGACTGCAGAAACCTTGTCTTGGTTTTCAAATATTCTATGACATACATATCATATCCTACTGTAGATGAAATCAAACATCTCCCAGAGTAGTGCTGAATGTTTTGACCAATCTTATAAAGTTAGATCCATCCCTCTAATGGCTGGTCCTTCAGAAGAAAAAACAAGCGTCATAGACAAACTTTTAAAAAGCCTTGTTGCAAATATATTCTTTATTGATCTTTATGAGGTGCCGTGTAGGTTAAAATGCATTTTTAACTCTTACACACACCTCTGAAATCATGCATATAGTAATATAATTATTTGAATGTAACATAATGTCCAGTAGGTGGCAGTAATGCAGCAGAGTTGGTCTGTCAAACAGAAATAAGCCATAAAAGGAAGAAAGGAGATGGCTAACAATGTAAATAAAGTAAGAGTCCGTGAATTGGCAGTAGTCATTAATTAGTATTTTATCATCAGGTAACAATATCAGCATTGTTTGACGCGCTCTCCACTGAATTGTTGCAACGAGTCATGTTACGTTGCACGTTTTACTATCAAGTCTGATTTAAAATTCATGAATGTGTTTTCTGCATACACATGCATAACTTCTTGTTTATAATATTATCAGTTTACACATACACATGAAACCGCTCACATACAGCCCTGTTATCACCAGTTGGAATGCGTATAGGGTATCTTTCATGTAGGTGCGTGGGGTTTTAATTGGATGTATGTATGAATTTTCATCAGTTAACATGCAAGACGTTGCTCGTGTGTGTATGTGAGAGCTAATTTTATGCATGTCCGAGTGATTATAGTAGTATGGGCATGATTTCAGAGGTGTGTGTGAGAGTAAAAAATGCATTCTGTCCTATATGGCACCTCATACATCTTTGCATCAGGATGCACATGGACCTATGATCCAAATCTTAACTGAAACCAGTCATCTTCAAATTATTCTGTAGTTTGCAAGGAGCCCGAATCTGATGACATGCATATAGCTCAAGAGGAAGACAATGCCACAAATGATAATCACAAACAAGATGTGAAAGTGGAAAATCTTTGTGTTGGTGTGAGGTTGTTGTACATACGGTGAGAGGACAGTGAAGTTTACTCCTACAGAAAGCTTGGTTTAAGTCCTGCCACCCTCTGAAGGATAACTCAGGTGCTATACTCTGCACATAAGTGAGAGTCTAGCAGGGATCAATGTAACATAAATATTGTCGTCAGTGGATTCGCTCAAAGCACTCTGGACAGCTGAAACAAGCTACTTGCAAGACTCATAAAAGGGCCTAAAAGAGTCCTTAATTTGGCTAATAATGTTTGTTTTCATGTCATGAAAAACACAAAAAGACAGGTCTTGGATATAGGTTTAATAAGCGTATCTGACTGTATTAATAGTATTGTGATAGCCATTTGCAACATCTTGGTGTCAAAGGGTATCTTTCCATGGTCAAGGATTCTAAATAAGATGTGGCATCTATCCTAATGATGGAAATAGATAGTGCTGGCTTGCGGTTGGTAACTGGGTGGGCTGTTGGGCTTTTCTCAGGTGAGTGACCCTATGGTCTGCGCTCTGTGAGTGCTTTTAGTTATCACTCCTGTCTGCAGCCCCTACTGGCTTAAACACTTCCAGCTCTAATGTGCTATGCGCTGCTTCGAAACATCTTCAGTGTAAACGATTGGTTTAAAGGGCCGTACAGTACTTTGATACACGGGGCAGAGGTCTACCTCTCAGTTACAAACTTCTCAGTGCTCTGAAAGGCACAACACAAAGCGCTGTAGTAACTACATCTACTCTGAACACGCAAAGCAGATTTTAGCTCAGCACTACAAGACTGCTTCCACTTCTGCTTGTAACATACACACAAAGGGAACATTTGTCCTCACGGTAGGGGACTGCCTGGCCCTAAATAGGGGTCTCGGGGCGCTCTCAGCAGGGCCTGAAGCTGTGTCTCAGGGGTACACTAATGGGGAACGAAAGGCTATCAAAGGGAAGTATCATGATGGCATCAAGGGGGGGTTATGAGAAAACAAAGCTTCCTTTCCTCAGCCCCTACTTCGATCATTTACATGGTAATCAGGTCCAGCTCATATAGACTCCTCTGTTATTGGCTTTGCCTATTTTTTTTACTTTGCCTATTTACTAGCACCAGCACCAGGTTTCTGGCCTCTCTAACTAGAATGTTAGGCTATTTGGCTTTGTGGTGGGCTTGCTGATGTGGGGATTTTACATAATTTTACTCCAAGGCATCTTCCTCTTTAACCCACACCACTGCTAGATTTCACTGATCTTCCCCCTTTTTTTGTTGTCAAACTCTTAATTCCTTTTGCTCTATACTAGAATCCATTCTCCTACCTCCTTCCCTTCTTTTTGTTGAATTTTCCTTGTCATGATGTTCCCGTGGCAACCTCCTTGAAATGGAGGATAAAGCAGAGGAGAGATGTGCTCACATCAATGATGTTTGTTCATATTCAGGCTGCCTGAAAGGTCCAGACCTTCATCCACTAACCCATCACAAGAAAACAATGGCACATCCTTTTCTGTTACTAAATTTGTTACAACTTGGAGAAATACACTAAAACAAACAGCACTTGAAGATAAGAGTTTTTTTCCCCCTTCTGTTCAGGCCTAACATCAAAATTATTATGCCATTTACTGCAAATGAATTGCAGCTTCATAACAATGTATGAGATCATCCCTGACTCCGTATTTCTTGATTGCTGGAGCTTGTAAAGCAGATGGTGGAATAAGTTTATTGTTACTCACCAAAATACAAGAGCATAAACTCACAGATCTATTCAGACATGCAGCAATAATAGCAAGTATCTCCAAGCATGTGCTTACACAATAGTATGTGCATATCTTCAGCACAGACTTTAGGTCTAGTTTTCCATTCACATTGTGTACTTTTATTTGTAATCAGCAGAGTACACACTTCCCAAACCTTACAGCCTTAATCAAGCATCTCTTCTAAATAGGTTTTCTTGTAATATTGTTATTAACCTTAAAAACTCAAAGCCATTAGTTGCTATTTTTGGTCTGTCTATTTTTTTGTTGTTGTTGTTTTTTGTGTACAATGCATAGAGAACCTCAACTCAAGAACAGTTGACATACAGACATTAGACATTCACTTGTTAGATTATGAAACTCAAATTATGTCAAATGTATCAATAAACATAACACCATAAAGGCTAAACATAAAAAACAACAACACAGGATTTATTACTAACAGTACTTTGTAGAAATAACACACAGATCCACAGTGATTTTATATCCTTCCTTGCTCCCCAGTCAGCTAGCTTTCCACGTCACCATTTACACAGTCACAACTCAGGAGTCGTCGACTTTCCACACACACTTGAAGATATTTGGTCGTAAATATTATACAAGTTTAATGCTTGCGATTGTCGGCCATGACCCACTTTGGAGCCGATCGTTGGGACAAATTGACTTTTAACACACTTAAAAACAAATGATAATTTTATAGGTTAATCTTAAAAAGACTTAAAGGTCCCATATTATACTTTTTTTCCACCAATTTTACATCGATGTCAGAGGTCCAAAAAACACTTGTTTTCAAATTGTATTACCCAAAATTCAGCCTTGGTCCTTAATTTCAGCCATTCTAAAAGTAGCTCTAGTGAACTCCACGGAGAACGGGCTGTTTCTGTGATGCCTGTCCACGCCACTCTGTGAGAGAGGATCTGGCTTTTGCTGGCATCTGCCTGTGATCAACGGCAGTATCGCCTACAAGGGGCAGTGGTCCCTTCGTGAGGTCACAAAGGGAAAGATTTCAAACTCACTCGTTTGAGCACACATTCGCTAAAAAGTGGAGCAAGCAAGTGAGAGAAGTGACAGAATTTTCTCATTTTTAAGGCCTTACACAGGCTATGAGGACACATATGACGTTATGATGTTAGAAAACCTTTAAAAAGTGATTTTTGCATAATAGGGGACCTTTAAGATAATTAGGCATTTGCTGTCCTTGGTCGGGAAGGGGGAAAATCGGGGGAAAAAAAGCCTGATAATCTTTATGTGTGTACCCCGCTTTAGTGGATTTAGCACATAAACCAGGACTCACCAACTCTGGACCTCTGCAACGAGCCAGTCCTGCAGGTTTTCAGTATGTCCATGCTGCAGGACACCTGGCTCAAATAATTACATTTTAAGAGGCTGGTTTAGACCTTGACAACAAGCTGTAGGAAAACAATTTTATATGAACCAGGTGTGTTACAGCAGGGATGCAGTGAAAACCTGCAGGACACTGGCTTAGGAGGTCCGGAGTAGGTGATCCCCTATGTAGAGTCTGAATAAACACTACATTTTGTATCTGGATTGCAAACCTCCTAGATGGGATGTAAATGCCTGGAAAACTTCTCCTAAACGCTAAGCTGCAGATCACAGTTTAGCCCACAGTTACCCACTATGGTTCCTGGGAAACTGCTGACAAATTACAATGTTTGGGGACGCTGGTGATCTAGTGGAGTTTTAAAGGTTAAATTGCTTACTCCCCACATTCTGTATTCATACATACAGCCATGTGTCTGACATCTTCCCTGCAGCAAAGAGCTGTGATTCAATTTGGGCAACCCCTCAGCCCGCGTGAGCTATTTATTTGTTCAAAACCCCAGAGTGAGTGAGTAGAACCCCCCTCTCTTTCCCTTCCAAAGGGGTCCTCCTCCTGATGCTTTATGGATGGCTAATTTTCCCTTCCTGACCTTCCTTTGTGTGGCATTGACCCCCTTCATCATCCCCCCTTCCCAGCACCGTCCACTCCCTCAAATAGCTGCATATTCCTGCTGTCCACGCTGCAATAAATGCTAATGCTTGTCATGGTCCTCAGTGAGGCCTTGAAGTGATCCTTGGGTTAGTTTAGTTTTTTTGTGTGTTTTTCAAAAGGTCGGGGCACAGAGGTGACAAGCGAGGTGAGATTTGGTTAGCATGAAGGTGGGGGTAGAGTGGGTGTAGGGTGGTCCGTATAAGCCTGACTCATTCCCACAGTCAGACAATAAATGAGTGGGTAGATGGCAACAGTAATTTGTAGTCCTCTGAAATTACTGCTGCACTGATAAGACCATCACATACGGTGAGGCTGGAGTTGGATGCTGCTTCGCCTCCATGGCAACAGAAAAGATGCAAAGTCATGTGTCATCATTAATGCTAAAACAGTGATGTTACATAAAACAGTTAGCGCATAAAGTTTGGAAATAATTTAATAAAATCACAATATTTCGACAGTTAATATTACAAATATTTTCTACACTTCGTAAGGTTCTGTTACGAAATTTTTTAATTTAAATGACTTATTTTAACGAAATACATTTAAACATACAGCACATTTACAACTTCAATTTTTTCTGTTTATTGCATACAGCTCTAGCAAAGAAGGCAAATTGTGGGACTCATGTTCCATGTGCAATTATATATACATACATACACACACACATATATATATATATATATATATATATATATATAATTATTATTATAATTATTATTAATAATAAATAAATTATGCCATTTATTGTATCTTTTTGCTTTTTTTTTCCGCCCACAAAACACTGAGCATTGTGTGGCACATGGCAGCCATATTATATGTAAATTCTTAATTTAGTGATTTTTTTTTTCTTCTCCTACATCTCTTTCATTGTATCGTCTCCTCGCTTATTCTTGCAGACTGTGACTCTTACTGCAAAGCATCAAAAGGCAAACTGAAAATCAACATGAAGAAGTACTGCAAGAAAGATTATGGTGAGTCAACAACACACTGGCATTTAATGTAGTGGAAGAAACCTGCATGACTTTTGCACTGAACTGGCTTCAGATAAACATGTTTATCCATCTGCAGGGAAAATAAGAGACTACGACCCCTGTGAAAGTTTAAATGCACTTATCTGTGAGTTATGTTTACTGCGAGACTCAGGAGACCTTATATCCCATACACCCCAGGTCCAGCATGCTTTGTAGGAGCTCCTACAGTTTACATTGGAGGCACTTTATTCATGTGTTACTCCAGCTCTCCGATAACAGAGAAAATGGATCGAACAAAAGACAAGAGAGAAGACAAATAGGACATAAAGGGAGCTCAAGGGAAAGGACAGGATTTAGAATTAGACAGAGGTGTGTGTGGGATGGGTGATCTCTGAAGAGGCAATGACACAGTGGGTTCTCTTCAAGAGATCCTTATTAAGGCAGCCCACTGCCCCCACAACCGCAGTGTCTCTCTCCGCATTCCTGCGGCCATCAGTCCGCCACGCCATTCAAGGTGTGGATAAGTCGTATGACCTCTCCCCTTTCACCGTCCCCTCCCCTGATTGAAGTCCGGCTGCAGAGCTGGTCAACCAAGCAGCGGCGTCCTGCAGCATACTTCAGCAGTTTGACGGACAGGTCTGAGCTTTGTTCTGCAGGGATTTGGAGGAGTTAAGGGGTCAGCTTATAGACACCTCCTATTCCACAAATGCCTACCTTACTCTTGGTTTCGTGAGAAAATCCTTGACTCCAGTCCCTGCATGAAAAAGTTAGCTATAGGACTCTTTTTGCATGCAGGTGAGGTGGAGGGAATGTTTCAAAATGAAGTCAAATGTTATCTTAAATCTAGATAGCAAACAATCATTTTTATTACGAAAACATATATTAACAGCTACATAAATCTGAATGATAACAGGCATCTTACTGTCCCCATGGTGAAAATCGTTTTTCAACACAAGACTGAGCGCCCTCATGTTTCTAAGACAAACATGTGAATATAGGAGAACTTCCAAGCCAATTTGTCATGTGTTGTGTGTGATATATGCTGGTAGAGATGGCTGAGATAATATCAAGCAAAAGGCAAACAGAAGCAGAGGGTAGATACAGGACATTTTTGGCTTTTTTAATTAGAAAGACCAGAGTAGGTTACTGAAATATGAGACAACTCAAACATGAGGATGAGTGGAACCTAATTAAAACACAGTAGGGAGAGTTTCTTTTTATATTTTATTTGTTACATTAGTGTACAAGATTCTCACATTTATGTGTTTCTGTTCAAACTGAAGCATAAAGATATTTACAACTGGAGAATTGTTGAAACATTTAATTTAGTCCATCTTTCCACCTTTGTTTTAAGTGCTACATCATCCTCTGTAATCTGCTTTGTGCTGAATGTCAATACAATCTGCATCAGCATATTAAAGACTTAGGGAACATAACAGGGACCCTGTGAAGGGTTTACCATAAATTAGCAAAGCTGATCAAAAGTCAGACAGGAAATAAATCTACTGAATTTGGCTCAGGAAAAGCATCGCTTTGGACTGTTTTGAAAAGATCAGCAGGGAGTTGGGCTTCGTGCTGCGCCGGGAAACGATGCTACAAGCCTCTGTGGTTGACATACAGACGCTTGTAAAGCAGAGGACAGGAAGGGATGGAAGTGTCTGATATTTGCAAATTCCTGGGTCTAACTACTCCAGGCATTTAATGATTGTTGTCCAAACACAAACATAACAACACGTGGCGGCAGCTGGTAGATGAAAGTAGCTGCAGGGGTCACTTTCAGGTCAACTTAGTTGAGCTTACTGCCCTCATGACATGAAGTCCTAAACGAGACTATATGAAAATGATCAGCTGGTTGATACAAACAAGAATTATCCTTTTACATCTGCAATTCTGCATCGAGTTTAAATTAAAATACAAATTAATCACTACTTAATATACAATAAATAACCTTTAATTGAAAGGAAAATTAAATTAGCTTGCTTTAGGAAATGAGAGTCTAAAGACACATTTAGTCTTCCTGTCTTCCTAACAAACACTAAAAACGTGTAAAAATGTGCTAGTTTCATTGCACCAAAGTGTAGAAAAATACCAAGAAACCATGAGAACCATTGTAGAGCAGGACCAGTGACATCTTTAAAGGTCTCCACTAGACTGCTGCTCTTGCCTTCTAATTTAAGAGGGTTGTTCCTACTCAGAATCGGATTTGGTTTAAAGTAAAGTTGATACAGAAGCCAGTTTTACACTGGTCAAAAAACCCACCAACACCCTATGAGATCTGGCTTTTTAGTGCAATTGAAAAAATGTTTTAATTAGATTTAACCTCACAGCATTAACTCAACTAAGCTTTATTTGTGCAGCACTTTTTAAGCATAAAAAAAAAAGTAAAGAGTAAAGGTAGTGCTGGGTGGTATGCCCAAACTTATATATTGCAGTATTTTTCAAATTTATACCAATTTTACTCTTTTCTTTTTCCATGCATGACTGGGTGTTAACCACATTTTCCACTGATTGAGTGAAGAATTACTGCAGTAGATCACCAAAGATAAGTCCATTTCAATGTTAGGAAAACTGTACATAAAAAAAAACATTTTAATGTCAACAGTGTTTCGATCAAAGCCCTAAATATGTCTCCCTCCACAGTACTTATCAGAGCCATGTTTTTTGCGATAACCACCACATCATTAATTATGATGTGGTGGTTATCGCAGTCAAGCAAACGTCTAGAAGTGAAAACTGACTTGAGTGTTGTCCACTTTTTTCCAGTTTTATCTGAGGATGTGAAGGGTATTGATCTTAGTTTCTCACTTTCTTGGTACGCCGAAGCATGTTTGCAGCTAAAGTGGGTGCAGCAAATTGCTCATGTTGCACCCTCTGGTGACAACTTCAGCCCAACAACATTTTCAGTAAAATGTTGTTTGGTCAGAGTTCAACCTTTTAAAGTTGCACTATGTAACTGACTTAAATAAAATATATGTTTGACTCATTTTGATGAAACAGTGACATCTATTATGTAAATTCCTGAAGTAGTTGTTTCCATACAGCATGCCATGGCTGAGAAACCACACTTCACAACTTTTACTTCAAGGATGCTGCATCACTTTACAGCTGAATTCCACTTTTTGCACGGCGTCATCTGCTAGCAACTGGATATCAACGCACTGGCCGTTTTGAACATGCACCGTGGCTGATTATCAGGGGAATAGAGGAAGAGAGAAAGTGGCAGGGCAAGAGATAAGACAAGAGTCAACATGAGACTTTTTCTGACTAGAGAAAGCTCAGAGTAGAGTAAGGATGAAAGATCGAGGCCGAATTAACGGCATTTAGGAGATGCCTCATTGAGAAAATTTTATAATGCTTCTTTAAAACCAAAGTATCTCCATGTAGCAGATACAGGTCCTTTTTTGTGTTATCTCCACTTTATTTATGTAGCAGTTGAGCAACTGTACATATATTACATATCTATATGTACATATTTTAAAAATAAGTAAAACAGATTATAAGAAAATAGTAAAAGCCAACATCTCAAACTGAATTAAAAGCCAAAAAGAAAAAAAAAGTTTTAAGAGATTATTTAAAACCAGCAAGTGAAGA
Source organism: Rhadinocentrus ornatus (assembly GCA_037177495.1). Taxonomy (NCBI): domain Eukaryota; kingdom Metazoa; phylum Chordata; class Actinopteri; order Atheriniformes; family Melanotaeniidae; genus Rhadinocentrus; species Rhadinocentrus ornatus. The sequence continues at coordinate 6,317,892 of JBAMHW010000004.1, forward strand.
GGTGCAACAGTAGCTGGTTCCACAGTGTAGGTGTTATCATGTTCAACTACTAAAGCTTCGCTTTCTGAACATTCTCCATCCATTTTCCCCATTCAACATCTCCAATAACACATCTGCTCTGCTGGATGCATGTGTAGTGGTGCAGCAGTGAAAAAGGCTCCCCAGCACCACATCCCCAACATTGATTAGGCCAGTGGTTCCCAAACATTTTTTGCAGGGCCCCCTTTTCATTGACAACAATAATGTCAAGCAAACCCCCCCACCCCGCCCCCATCCCAGTACCACATGCACCTCAAAGCTTAAAAAGAAGTGTACAAAGAAATGTGCCATGAAAGTCTTTAGTTTTTTGACTGCTTCTTCGTTAACTAGACCGAAAACCATGTCAGTGGCAGAAGGAATGATCAACTTATCTGCTGTAGTGTGAGATTTTTTAAACCAGGAAACTCTGCAAAATACTTCAGGTGAGTTGAGCTTTCAGTAAGACAAATGCTACTTCAGTTAAACAACTCTGCTATATATGATAGGTGAGTAGTTTATTTCTAAAGTCAACAGTCTTTTCTTTGTGTTCAGGATGACGAGACCCCAAGTAGCGTTATTACTTGTTTGGCTTCATACTGTCAGATGCTAATATTTTGAGACATACAACACGTTGTGGTCCGTCTTCATTACCCACCATTGACCATTACCATTACCTGACCATTACCTGGTCATGCCTAGGGAAGCAAGATATGCCTTATCATATTTTCCTTTTTTTTTTTTTGTTCAAGTTGAAATCTCCATTCTTGATTCATCATTGTTTGTCCATTGTTACTTTCACAATTTTGTACATGTTTTATTTAGCCTTGCTGTGCCCCTCCTGTCATTGCTCTGGACCACTTCTGGGGGGCCTGCCTCCCCAGTTTGGGAACCACTGGTTTAGGCAGTTTAACTTGGTTTTTATAGGTACAAGACAAACTTTTATAAAAACAAAAATAAAAAGTATTTTGGGGGTGACGAGTTTAAACCCCGGACACAAACTGGGAGATAGCCATGGGTATTTATTGGTTCCAGTTCAAACTGGCATTAATAGTAACACAGGACTCATCTAGACATGCCAATTTGTATTGAGGATGCTATGGTTAGGACTCCAAGAGTGCAGTTTTTCTCTACAAAACATGTTTACTGGCTGCAGTATTTCATAAAAGAATGATTGATTTTACCTGACTGTGAGGGAGAGACAGCTCATTATCAGTCCTGTTGGACATGTTGCTTTCTCAAGCATGCTAACTTTCAATTTATAACCTGTAAAAGTAATGAGCATGTCAGTGAATTCCAAGTCAGTAATTCTTCATTTGGGATGCAAAACCTGCACTGAATACTGAATTTTCTTCTTCTATACTGCCAAGATGTTCAGCTCCATTAGCTCTTTCCTAAAGGTGAAACCAATGACCCTTTCACAAGATGGTTCCTTTAAAAAGCCGGCCAGTAAGTACAGGAGAACCATAATGGAACTTAACAGAGATCTAGTCAATACAATACATATTGACACATGCTAGGATGGGATCCATGAGTGGTTGGTCACTCTCTGAGGACTGCATCAGTTTATTCCTCCTGTAATATCACCACATGCCTATCCAGCTAACAGCTCTAAGAGCTCTACCCTGCATCCTAATCACATTACAAATCACCCTGCTGTGTCAGTAGAAATGGACAAAGTGCATGTGACGCTTAATGTGATGGGTGGACCATAAGCACAGTTTGTTTCCACTTTATATAAAAACATTAATTAAACCACAATAGTATGTACAGTAGAAGAATTAATTTCCTTTTATTTTATAGGTTTTTATAATTCATGGGTCCCCATATATTAAGGATTTCACGATCATTTTTTTGTTTTGTTTGCTTTTTTTTAAATATATATTACAGTCCAAGGTCATATGTGTAATGTTCTGTCTCCTTTTGTTTTTCTTTTGTTTTAAAATTAATATATAAAAGATCTGTCTGGTCAGATCTTCCAGTTTTCTGAGAATCTGTCTGCACACTGTAACATCTGTTATAAAAGTTGCCAAACAATGACGTAAACGCACATTTCATATTCACTCATTACTTGGCATGTCGTGAACCCCAGTTATACTGCATGAAAACAACTTAGACTGAAATGACTGGATGGACAGAGACAGTGTTGGTGTTTCAAGGAATTGTGCAGCATTATTACTTCTTTTACTTGGTGGTAAAGCAGGTTGTCTAAAGACTAATAGGTTGGCGGTTCAAATCCCAACCAAGGCAATATTATGTTGTGTCCTTGGGCAAGACACTTCATCCCCCTTTACCTTCAGCATCAGCATTGCTGGTGTATGAATGTTCAGCGGTGGTCAGGAAGCCCGTAGGTGTGAATTGGCTGCACGGTTTCCGAAGCTTACCATCGTCAAGTATAAGCTAATACACTATTATTTTTAAAAAAGAGGAAAGGTAAACCCTGTGTATCTTCTGTTGAAGGAGATAAAAAGCAAGTACCAAGCAAAGCAAAAACAAATATATGGACACTATTGTATGGAGTACCAAACCTGCCACCTGTCATTTATGTATCTATTTATTAATCTATTTTTAATTCCTTTATTTATACTTCAACATTTATATTTATATCCATTTTTTTTATGTTTGTGCCTTTATTTAATTTTTACATCAAATTTCTGTTTCCATGTTTATTTTTGTCCATGTTAATGTTTTTTATTTCCACATTTATTTATGAATTTATTTTTACATTTCCACCGTTCCTAATGTACACATATTTACCAACTGTTTAACATTACTTTTCCTATTTTTCCATCAAGTGTATATTAATGAGGTGGGTGTTTCTAACCTTGGCCTAAAGCATGATTAGTCTCCTACAAGAATCAGTGTCAACCAATCAGCTCTCATTGTATCGACAGGAAACTTACTGCCTCGGTCCTCTGTCTGTGTCGCAAAGTTAACTTTTTAATGGAGTTAGGATATAAATGAGGAATTTAAAAACTTGAATTAAGTTTAAAAAGCCCCCCGCCTTCCTTATGCGTTTATTTTTCATTATGGCAGGTGTGCTCCTCGACACAATTTAGTCATTCAAGCAAAGAAAATTTCCCACTCAGATGTTAGCTTACATATCTGTTGAAACCATGTAAATTTCACCTAACTCTTTTTGTCACGCTGCAGCTGTCCAGGTGCACATCTTGAAGGCAGATAAAGCCGGCGAATGGTGGAAATTTACCGTCAACATCATCTCAGTCTACAAGCAGGGAGAGAGCCGCATCCGACGCGGCGACCAGTTTTTGTGGGTTCGCGCCAAAGATGTGGCCTGCAAGTGTCCCAAGATCAAGCCTGGGAAGAAGTACCTGCTGCTGGGGAACGACGAGGAATCCCCGGGCCAGAGCGGTGTGGTGGCCGACAAAGGCAGCCTGGTTATCCAGTGGAGGGACACATGGGCACGCAGGCTCAGGAAATTCCAGCAGCGTGAGAAGAAAGGCAAGTGCAAGAAGCCATAGGTGAAAAGATGGAAGAAATGCTGGAGAGGGAGAGGAATTCAAGAGTAAAGCCGAGCAGGTTATTAGAAAAAACAAAAACAAAAGATGAGAGAAACAGAGGACTTCGGACGGAGGAGACCATTTATGTCGCTGCTTTTTTGTGTAGAAGCATGAAGAGAATTATTTAGGATGATTTTTTTTTCTAGTGAACTTTTTGTTGAAGGAGCTCACCTTGCAGATTTGGTTTTATGGTTTATTTTATCGAGATTCGTCTCTCTTGTGGATTTGCCGAATTTGCACCTATTACCAGTATATAACATTTGTTTTAGTCTTTTTTTTTTATCCCAGTATGAAATCATTATATTGTATGTTCTAATTATATGTACATTCTATTATGGTGCAAAAATGACAAAAAGCCACTTAATTACAGCTGCAATGTTGCCTCCCCATAACTTTTCAGTTTTCTTTCTTCTTAAAGAAGGTGTAGTCTGTTTAATTAAAAGTTCTACTATTTTACCAAGATTTCTCCTAGCTGAGGTACTGTTTAGTCACACACAAGCATACAGGTCATTGAGATGCTTGTCTTTTTTCTAACTATAAATCTGTCCCTCTGCATTTTTTTCTGCCAGGACTCTTGGAGATTTAGAAAATGCAATTGGTAGAAATGGAACAAAGAGAACAGACAGAATTAACAGATGCATTTTTAAATCTTTCCTTTAAGTCTAAGTAAAGCAGAAAAATCAGCAACCTTTTTTAGCAAATCACAGAAAAATTTAACCAACCAGCCAAATGTGAAATACTCAGTCAAAACCTAAGTGTGTTCCCTAAGAACCCTGAATGACAGATCTAAGATTAGCTCAAATGAACCACTCTACTTATCAGAGTTAATTTTATCCACACCTAACTTTTTAGATGTGTAATCACAGGCAGACTGCAGATATTAAGCTTTGGACCAATTTCCAACTGTGGGTTACGTTAGGTAATATTGTTTAACGTGAGTATTCTGGGTAGATTCAACCAGCAAGATACATCAGACCAGCAGGAGAAACCCCAGTCAGATGTCCAAATCGCGTATTGGAGCACCCATTAATCCCACCTTCTTATAGGAAAACGGGAAAATTTAAGACGGGTGTTGGTGGAAATCCTCGACTATCCTTTGAAAATATTATTACCATAGTTACTCTCAAAACTGTTAAATTCAACGTCAGATTAGAAAATGAATCCAGGATTTTTTTTCTTATTATTCCTCTGAAATTTAAGCAGACCACCCACATTCGGCAAGCTTTAGAAAACACCCGTTATAAAAGCAGAAAAGTTAGCGAACTAGTTGCCAATCCAAGGCAAAAGCATGGCAACAGGTTTTTTGTTTTTTTTTATCAGTGTGGGGCTTAAGGTCACTTTGCTCACCTTATATATGACGTCATGAAAATGATGTGGTTTAAGACCTGCCTTAAAAATCCTGCACAGATTAACAGCCCAACTCCACAATGCAATAAAATGTTAATTTAGCTTTTTCTGCTTCAAGCACCTGTTAACACACGTAGCATCTTTCCATGCTAATCATTACTCAGACTTTAAGCATAGTTTTTAACTTTCTACCTGACACTCCCCTCAAGTATTTACACAAACCTGCATATAAATGCTTCCTGTTTGATTATTAAATGTTAAGTTAACTAAGATGGTTTTTCTTTTTTCTCTTTTTTAATAAGTGGGAGGAGTGCATTTCAAAACACTGATTTCACTTTCAGTACTTACTGTGATTTTTTTTCTCAGCCTTAAATTCAGAAAACCAGCAGTTATAACATTCGGCTTGGGGCGTGTGCCATGCTTACATTCATATTCAGACAACTTTAAATCGTTTACAAAGTACAGTACTGCAGCAGCAGGTACCAGGTCTTCTCATTAGAATACCGAAAAAAAAGTGCATATAGACGTTCACGATTGCAACACAGATAATAATGCATGTTTAAAAACATGAATTCAGTCAGGCTGGCTATTGGGAAAAAAATGCTAATATAAATATGATAATGGAGGAAATTAAACATTTAACTGACCTATGCCTGCATCTGAAAGCTTACACTTAAGTGCAAATAATGCAAAGCGCAGAGATTAAAAAAGAGGTGGACTAAGATTTGAAATGCACCTCACAGCATCTTTTATTAAACTCAAATACTTTCTACAGTATTATAATATTGCAGATAAATTTCTTCAGTCTTTTGCAAACAAAATGCATGTTTGTACATCCACTAAAAAGGACAAGTGACCAGTCAGGAGCTGCAGACTGCCATTGACCTGCCATGTTAATTCTTTTTACTTTTACAAGGACAAAATCACTTGAAGCCTGTTTGATTCAAACCAGTTTGTATGCTGTTGGGTTAGGAATTCTCCATGGAAAAGACGGTATAAAACACAGCTCGGGTTCATGAAAAACCCAAAGAACAATCATCATTTGGGGAATTTTTAAAAACACAAAGAGAAAAGTGTTTCTGACTCAATAACAACAGTTGTAAACGGCTACAATTATCTCACGAAACAATGAAAAAGCAAGGTTTTTGGCAAAGACAAAGACATAAGTTAGACATTAGTTTTTTAACAATCTTAAACCAGCTAGCGTTTCCAGGGATGTCACTAATCAACTAAAACACTTCCTAGATGATACTAATGTGAAAATGAGAGACCAATCTGGATTCAGCTGTTATAAAGTATAGATTGATGACCAGCTGCAGTACCTCCAAATTTCCCATTTTCATTGATTTTAAGTAAAATTTTTTAATCAGAATATTTTTTTAATTAGTTCATCCAGCTAAAATCTCTAAATTCTAGTGGCTTCATCAACAAAGATGATGACAAAGAGCATAATGAAATGTACAGAAACTCATGTTGCCGCCCTTTCTTAGTTAAACCTACACTGTTTTTAATGTATTTCTTTTATTTTGGCACATTGTAACCTGTAATCTCACGTCTGTTGTCTCTGTAGCCTCATGCTGTAAATTTTACATCTGTCTTTGGAGCAATGGTTCGACAAGCTTCCAGATGAAACGCCATAAACACATGTCAAAGCGTTGCTTTGTGTCCATACTATGAATTGTAAATGTTTTCGTCACCATTGCAAAGACTTTTAGCAATGTTGTTTTACAATGCCTACTAATATATTATGGTTATTATATATGAATATATTTAATGACACAAGACATTGTGGATTTTATTGTCTTCAACTTTATTTTTACTTGTTTGTGGTTGTTTAGATCGTTGACATTAAAGAAGGAAAAAAAAAACTACTGAACACACCAAATTGGTCGAGCTAAATTCATATTTTCAGTTGAAATAAACTCTTGTTGCATTGGAAAAAAAAGCCTCTGTTGCCTTGAGTTGTATTTGTTCTTTTTTTGATTAATTTATTTGTGGTATATAACCAGTTTTTCTCCATTTTACTGATTCAAGTCCAGCAGGAAGAATATTATGAGGATTTCATAATGGAAAGTATGATCGAGCTACTAGTGCACTGAAGGTCCATCCCAGCAAAATAATCATGTTAAAAACACTCCGGTCCTCCAGAGAGAGAAGCAAGCAGAGTACGGTGTAACAGAGACAGACAGGAATCCAGTGGCTATTAAATGGAAATGTCATTTATGAGAAATTACAAGCGGAATTGATTTACAAGGAAGGAAAAGAGCCATGTTAATAACATAGTCGAGCTGTTTGTTTTGGCTACAAGCTCTTCTATAAACATAAAATCCCAAAAACATTATAGCATTACAGCTGCCACAGCAATGCATAGGTAAATATGAGTGAGTGTGAATATTGCAACGCTTGCAGGGTTACTGTACCCAACGTAAACCTCAAGAAGACCACAGACAGACTTATGAGAGGAAAGCTCCTGCTGCCTGCGGGAGGTCCTACAGTTAGGTCAACATTCCCCACAGGCCCGGCTAAAAATATTTTTCGGATTGCTTACAAATTGCCAAATAACTTAAGAGTTTGATGATTAATTAATTTAATGAAGATGATGTACACACACGCATATGTATATATATGCATATATATATATATATATATACATATATACATATATGTATATATATATGAAAGAAAATGTCATCAGCTTCAGTGATGACTTACAGTATAAAGACTTATCTGTGCATCTAAATGACCGAGTCTTCATTTTTACATTTCTTTTGTCAGACAGTCCGATCCAGTAACCAGAAGGGTTAATAAGACACAGCTTATAAATGAGAGTCTGTGTCTGGTTTTCTGCCCAAAAACTGGTATTGCAGCAGTCCAACACAAATCCATGATTTTTCTGCAAGCGTCGTTGGCTACACCGGCCACACGGCGACCACTATGATGGCGATAAGAAGCAGGACGATCACCACCAGCATCCCTGTGAGGACAAAGAGGAAAAAAAAGATGAAATGGTGAGGCCAAACCCAGTTAAAACTTAATCTACCACAGGGGTTTTAAATGTATGGCCTGGGGGCCAAAAGCGGCCCACCCTAGGGTCCAATCCATAGAGCCAGCCAGCTGTTCCATGTTGCCTTTAGACACCTTCCTATCTAGCCGTCATAAATCACAGATGCTGCACATGCATTACTGTATGCATTATTTTAGAGAGAGAGAGAGAGAGAGAGAGAGAGAGAGAGAGAGAGAGAGAGAGAGAGAGAGAGAGCGAGAGAGAGCGAGAGAGAGCGAGAGCGCGAGAGAGAATTCTATATTAACTCCGCTACCGGGAGTTAAGGGGTTAACGTCTGCACTTCCGGGTGTAGCGTCGGGTCTGTGTTATCCACGGCCCAGAATCTCAGCTAACAGCTCAGCAAAACCATTTCTGTGACCACCAAACACAGTTAAGACAACAAATAGTTAAAGACCAGGTACACAAAGTCCGAAAAATATGTAAACACAGATGATGTCTCCCCATGTCCACTCGAGAGCATGAATAGACCAACCTCTGCTGAAAGCTCACATCTCACAGATTTCACAGCTGGAAGTTTCATCTCGCTATGCCCAAGATTCACCGAACCACAGGCAGAAGAAGACCCAGTTCATGCTTTACGTTTGTAAAACTGAATTCTGAAAAGACTGAAGTGAAAAAGGAGCCATTAAATAATTATGAGATACATAATCCGATTAGTCGACTAGTCGTTTTAATAGTTGATGACTAATCGACTATCAGAATAGTCATTAGTTGCAGGCCAAATGTCAAATGTCTAATTAAACAGAAAATTGACTGGAGCCCATCCCAGCAGCTACTGGGTGATAGACAGGGTACGTCCTGGTCCAATCACCAGTCCATCAAAGGGCCATTTTTGGGATGTTCCAGACACTTTTTATACTCTTTTTTTTTTTTCTCCCAAGGGAATGCTATATTATTATTATTTTTTTATTTCCCCTTTGGATAAATAAAGTATTTTAATTTGATTTTGCCATATTATACTCTGTTCATAATAATCATATTAAATGTAACACTTTAATTTAAATTTGTATTTCTTTTGTGTCTGCGGTTAAAGGAAAAAGTTAAATAGATATTTTAGATATTTTATACCCGATACTACTTATTCCTAAAATGTATAATAGAAAAATTTATAAGAAAGAAAAGAAAGACAGTTCACAGTACAACACAAAACTATGTTCACTATTCAGAAATGAAGCAGAGTTGGTACTTTTGCTGGATTGGTCCTCTTCTCCAGAAAGAATGGTGCTGAATGACGTTGAGAAAGTGGTGCTAATGAGGACAAGCCTCATTTGTATGA
>JBAMHW010000004.1:6327214-6337289 GCA_037177495.1 Rhadinocentrus ornatus
GGGAAATAGCTGCCATGGTGGTGTGTTAGCTGGCTAGAGCTAACACATGGAATGATGCAGAATGAGCCAGACTCTTTATGCCCTGTGAAAGGCACCTTTAGTGCTTCATTACCCACATTTCTGGTCTATAAATTATCTAACTTATTATCTTAGCTTGACTGTTTAGCTTCACCTCTGCACCTGCACCCTCCGCTACCAGGAGTTAAAGGGTTAACATCTCGTTTCTGGGTGTGTAGCGTCAGGTGTGCTGACATCTCTCCGATTCTACAGCTGGAAGTTTCATCTCGCTATGAACAAGATTTACCAAACCAGAGGCAGAAGAAGACCCAGTTCATGCTTCAGGTTAGTAAAATAGTAGGAAAACGCTTTACATTTGCTAAAAAGTTTCTCATTGTCTTTTGGGAGCGTCGGTTCTTTGTCTTTTTCTTGTGTTCCAGACAGAAACCGTCTCTTCATTTTAATGAAGCCGCTCTCTCCTGATTACAGACGCACCGTTGCAGCAGCGGACGAAGTGTGAGCAAAACAACCAAACGAAACAGAAAAAAACAACAACATGCGATTTAAAAAAATTTACGTACTTAACGTGCCCAGCCCTAATATATAAACCTAAAAATAAAAAATAAAAAATAGCTGAAATATGTAATGAAAACATAAATGTGTAACTGAGGGAAAATATTGCTGAAACTGCTGTTATTTCAGGTTATTTATGTTTTCAAAAAGATAGTTAATTAAATGTAGACATCTTGATAATTTTCTTTAGCATCTTTGCATTAAGAAAGAGAAAATTGTGAGATTTTTATATTTATTAGTTATTATGGTGTTATTTTACTGGTCCGACCCACTGGGGATCAACTTGGGCTGTATGTGGCCCCTGAACTGAACTGAGTTGGACACCCCTGCTTTACCAAATTATCACTAATCTCTCTTCTTCATCAGAGATGATTCATGTTTGTAAATGTTAAATAATTGTTCAGAAAACAGGTTATTAGTGGGGTTTAGTAATTTCAAAGTTGCTAGTGTCTCAACATGACTTCACTGCACAGAAATGTCACTGTCCAGATCATGTAGCAGCATCTCACATCAGAATCAGAGATCATCAGTCAACTCCAAGTTCATTTAGATGAGGTCTGATCTTACTTTGTGATAATCCTCTCAGAAAAAAACCTTTACAGAACCAGATAAAAACAGCTGAAATGGTAAGCGTCATGCAGCAGAGAAACCCTGATTTGAGACAGACTCATATAGGAGGGAAGTTCATGCCATCTGAAAGAGGTAAGACGACCACATACCTCATAACTAATTATTAAAACCCTTGATCTAACACAAGAACAACGTCCCCATCCCCTCGCAGGAGATCACCAGTCTTCTCTTGATGACTTAATGCAATTTACATGCGTTTAGTGGTCACAAAAGCTTTATTGCCACAGATTGCGCCTCTGTGATGGGCATATGTTTCTGATTCTGTCTTCAGAGGATAATCATTGTTTTCACTGATACTATGGCAGCGGAGAAAAATGTGCAAAAGCTCACTCACACTTCATCAAAGTGCTTTACCCTCAGGAACTGAAAATATTACAGATTTTATTACAGTCACCACCCTGGAAAAAAGTTCGACAATTGATTACAGTCAACTACAGGTATACATGTTTATCCTCAGTGAAACAGATGTACATGCCTCACACACTTGAAAAAATTTGGTTGAGAAAATGAGAAAACTGGGAATGTATTCAAAACTGGTATTTTGCCAAATACTTCCTTCACATAACAAGGTCAGAGCTGAGGGAGAGGTATTAACATAAAACCTGGTGGCAGTAAAGAATGGGGGGAAAGGAGATTTGGCTGCATCCTTAATGGTATAATACACGCTTCCAGGGAAATCTTGTCTGGAAGAGATTTAGAAAAAAAGCAAAAGCTGTTTTTTCATATTTGTTCTGATTTTTCTGATCCAGCAAACACTGGTTTAAACAGCCTAAACAACGTTGGAACATAGAAGAACAGGAAAGTGTTTTATGGCTGCACCACAAAACATGCATCCAGCAGAAAGCTGTTCTTAGAGACCATGGTTGGAAAGAGCTCAGAAAGAGAAGCAGCAGCAAGCGAACAAAATGAAAAAAAAAGAAGCTGTATATATCATTATTATTATTATTCTCATTATTATTATTATTATTAATTATACCGCCAAATGCTGTGAACTGTTCAAAATACTGTAATATATATTATTTTGGTCATACTGCGCAGCACTAACATTACACATCCACTATTGGATGGGCCTTCACCAAATCAACGCAAAATCAAGACTCAAGTCAACACGAACAAACAACATTCAAGGTTCCCCACTCTTCCTCAGTTTGTTAATGGTGAAGACAAGAGACAATGACTGTGTATAGTACTTCATAATTTTGTGCCATACTTAGTTGGTGTTTACACAATCTTTTTCCAAAAGATAAAAATCATAAATGCAACAAATGGACCAGAAAAAGAAGAAAAGAGGTAAATACAGCGGGCAAAGAAAGACATCACCACAGAATATTAATAGGTAGGGCTAGAGTGGGATCAATTTTCAGACTGAGAGACCATTTTTTAACCAACTCAGTTCTTACTTTCTTGTAGTCAAATTTAGTAAATCCAATAACGATTCATAAAATTTGGAGATAGATTTTTTTATAAGTCCTCTTTTCCGGTAACGTGACCCTTCCCTCAAACTCAGATGTTTTCACTCACCAGTGTGGATTACATTCACCTGTAAAGTAATTTGCAGCATATTTCTGCTCACATTAGCCACAACAGGAAGTGATGTCACCATGCACATATGTACTGTGAAATAAATCCAAACGAGGTTGTAACCGAATGTCCACCCTACTCCCTAACCCTACTACTACTACTAGAACAGGTGTACACTTCGTCCTTTTATCAAAAAGTAAACAGTCTGATGCGATTTATCTGATTTACATGACGCCATGTCATAGCTGCTCTCTGTGTCCAGGGCAGTGAGCACACACACACAAACACATGCATGCACACACAGGTGATACCATTGCTGACAGAGTGCACATGTCGGAAAACACGTCAGCCAGCTGGAAATCAAAATAGGTTTTCTAAATTGTCTCAGGCAGGTGAAGATGGAAGCATCTTGCTCCAGTGGGGAGCAGATGGGAGTATTTCTCCTGCTCCGTGTCAAGCTGATAGCATCACGGTCGTCACGGGAACGCACACAGCTGAACAAGCTGACTCTTTAAATGGATCCAATATTCTTTGTAGGTTTAATTATCGTCATCGTGTTATCTGAGATATCAGATTAATCCCAGAAAACTGAGTTTGTCAAGTAAATTTACTCAGTGTTTTAAAAAATAGTTATCTGAGAACGTCTTTAATACTGAATTAGCTGTATATGAATCGCTGTCCAATCGGATTTAATCGTAATTGAATCTAAATAGGCTGTTGTGAATCGAATCAAACTGATTCAGGAAACACGTGTGGCGCTGCCGAGCTGGCGACAGTAAGAACCGCCCAATGAGCTTCACTTTTGCTCTTCAGAAACCTACGGGTGACGTCACACTTTTATATACACTAAATTGTTTCTAATCAGTACCTTCACACACAATGCCTTACAACTAGTATTCTATCTTGGTATCCAGTCTGATTTGTCATGATTAATTTTTGGGCTGTCATCATTCTCAGTAGTGTATTGTTTAAATTTTAGTTTAGAAGCAAAAACATTTTTCATTTTTCCGAACTCTATCGGGCCCGGGAGTTTAAGCCCCAGTAAGCCGGGGCAGACAGCCTTGTGAATACCGTGGACATCATTAACACTGGTGTGATGGTGTGATTATACTGTTTAACTACAATTTAAACAACAAACTTTGTCACACACTCATTGGATGTGGAAAACATTTGCCAAGGTCACATTCAGCCAGTATTTCCATCCTTCTCGAACGGCATTAAGGATTAAACAACTTGCTCTTCTGCAGCTGTCAATGGTCCTCTCGCTGGCTCAAGCTTGCAAGCTAGCATGTAGTTGGCATTTTTCCTGAGACTTTTAAGCCTTTTAATTTATTTTTTTTAAATTATTATCATTCTTGATTAATTGTTTTCCCACAGGGAAAGAGACAAGGCATGACTCATTTCTTTGCCAAGATGGGGCACAGCTTTAAGGGGCTCCGGTGTCTTTTTATCTGTTTTTTCTCTTTAGTTTCTTGTAGCAAACAAAAAAATTCATGGCTGACCATCTCTTCCTCTTCATGCTGTCCATTTGTTGAACAGGAAGACGTTCAATATGCACATTAGGTGTTATCACTTTCTGAGACAGAACCTCTCCCTCTAATAACTTACACGTGTGGGCATAATATAAATGTCCAAACACAGTGAAATACTTGTGATGACTTTTTAAAAGCTTCTAACTTAAGCAAATACACATAGAAATTCACAGCAATTATCTCCAGTAAACTGGATTCAGACTTCAGAATTTCGTTGACCCATATCCAACATTTGTCAGTACCGCAATCTCCCGCATCATAGCAACGTGAGCGTTAAAGGCTAACACATGCATGCATAACATCTGAGCAAGGCTCCCACATTCTTCAGCATCACATTATAGTGAGTCATGGAGCCAGAGCTGACACCCACACTGACCCTAACCCTATTGCTCTCTCTGGACCGTCCCCATCTGCCCCAGTAACTAAACAAGCTACTCCTGACCCTCAGAGGGCCCCTAGAGGCTAATGACAATGATGGCGCTGGCTTTCCAAGTAGATTTGAGCTCTGCTGTGACAGTGATGCTGAGGGAGGTAGTTGGTGTGTGCTGACAGACTGACCACCCAGGACTTTGTGGAGGCCCCAGTCTGGGTCATCCCATCTTAGCAATTTTCAAACACATCAGTAAGAGAAATCACAAAGAGAAGCGATAATTGGTGAGACCCATGAGCAGGCAGAGACAACCCCAGAGCCTCCCTCACAACTCCCATCATGCCCCCTGCTCAAAGTTCAAAGACCTTTTGGACCACAAAGGCGAAGACGACCTCCAAAGGAAGAGGACAAATTTTATGGTAACAAGATTAATGTGGTGCTGTTCTTTTCTCACAACAAGCTGAAGAAGATTAAAACTAAATTTTAGGGGCTGCTGTCTGTCTTTTGAGAATTATTATCATATTATTACAGTTTTTCTATTTTCTAAATGCATTTTTCTCTCTACAGACTTGTCGTGTGGTCATGATGGTGCATGCAAGTTTTCTTAGTTGAGATTTCTTACTTTCATAATTTTAAAAAAATTGTAAAATTTTATGTCTTCCAGAGGATAAGATGAGCCAGACAATAACTAGCCATATATGAAATGAACAACAGACTATGGACAGCTTGTATTACATTTCCTTCCTCTCCCTATAACGTACAAACACATCTGACTTCTCTTTATTTACCAAAGAGAACCATAAGAGAAATGTTTAAAGAAGAAAAATAAAGATATTACATAAGTTTTAAAGCAAAGCTAGATGGTTAATTAACTGTTGAGGTGCAGCTCACATGTAACAAAGTCAAAGGTCATCAAAAACTTCATTTCTCTTGGTATCTAATCACTTCTCTTACAATGAGTCATTTATATCTACTTGCTGTGGGTCCACATGCACAAACTTTCATATTTGTGCCACTATTTCTACTACGGTGTCTCTGAATGGACAAACACTATGTGTAAAGTGGTTTTTGTCTGGAAGAATTTTGACCACTGACGGCCACCGTATATTCACAAATGTGCTTAGCTATCGCCTTGCAAACAGAGATTTTAGCCAGAGCTAATTCTCAACTCTTGTCCCTGGTTGGGCCTTTCCACAATACATTAGAAAACCTATACACCCAATACAAAATCTATAATTCATTCACACACACATACAGTGTTATTTTCAAATGGATACAGTTTTGGTTTGTTTTCAGCCAAGACTTAAGCCTAGAGGTGAAGGTTTTAAACTCAGATATGGTCTTGAGTTTAGTTGGTAAGTCTTGTAAGAAAAGGCAGACCAAACGAAGTGTGGAAGCTTACAGTTCTGGTTGATGGAACTTGTTGGTGACTCTATTGCTATTCTGTCGCTGAACAAATTAACTAAGGAACTCTGGTGCTAAATTTCTGATACATTTAAATAATAATTTGAGAAAGCACAAGTCACCAAAACTTGCAAAGCTTAGCAATTTATACTTCTCAAGCATTTTGCAGTAGTGGCTTAACCACTTGATGTCAAACTTACACACTGTACCTTTAAAGCATCTCAGGGGAAGTGTGTGAACAGTAAAACTACAAGCTTCTGAGTTGTTTCAAAGTACACTGACATTTTGTTATGAATGTTTCTGGACCTGAATCTGCCCTGGATACTGCGTCTCATCAACATAGTTTCCAGACCAACTCCACACCACTTGTTTTACGATACCACGCTGTATGCCAGAAACTGGATAACACACCATAACACATTAACCATTAATCTACTTTAAAAATGTGTTTTTACAACACTGGGGTTACAACTTATAACTGTAGGGGGAGCCCAAGAGCATCAGAAAAACTTCATTTACTTTATCTGCAGGTAGACGTACTCTAAGACATTTTTATCCAGTGGTTGCCATCTGCACCAAACTAATGGCTTTATGTTTCTTGCCATCCACCGATGTTAACCAGGAGTTAACCGTTGTTCCAGAAGCACTAACAAAAATGAGCTATGGAAATGGTTTGAATATTCACAGATATCTTGACTCCCCAGTCCCAGAGAAATTGTATATGCAGAAAAATCATCAGTGAGATGTATATACCTTGAAAAAAGCCTTTCATCCCCTGTCTCAAACATATTCAGTTGCCAGTTCTGGTTCCAACTGTGCAGCATGTTAATACAACCATAGAAACAACACCCAGAAGGAAAAATCTCACTGACTTGAGCTCAAAAAAAGTGTCAAAGCTACAATTCTCCATCAAGCTAAATGAGTGTTTCCCTTGCAACCCCTGACAACTATAGACTTATAGGTGAACTAATCCTACCCTCCATCCAAGACTCATCCACAGCCTTTTTGGATGCCCCTTCCAAACAGAGATCCTTACTTAAGATGCAAGCCACTGCTGTGATTTAGGGGGCTCCCGAAGTGGCCCTCTACACCCTGAGGATCAGCTTTGCTGAGTAGGGTACTCTTGAGCTGATGTTGTCAAATTGTGATGCTCTAACTCACATTACACTCCAAGAGATCTCTTGGCCCTGAAGACTAATCTGCCACACTAATCCAACTAAACTCAAAGCCACTTCTCAGTTTCACCAACATCAGCTAAAGCCACTGGTAATGACTGAGAATTAGGTTCGTCCACTTACTATGTAGTGACAGCATAGGAGTAGAGGTTAAAAAATAAAGAAAAACAAAATGTATTCATGACTGGATGTAGTTTGAAATGACATACAATATCTAACTTTTTGTATAAAATTCCATCCATATCACTTTTCTCTGTTTAGCTAAGGCAAGAAGAGCTATTTCCACGTGGGTCTGGCTGAATGTGTGAGACTGTTTTATCATGCCGAAGAACAAAAATCCAGAGACCAGAGGCCTAATTTATAAAGCTGGTGTAGGTACAAATACCGGCGTACGACATTTATAGTCAACTTTTGGAATTCACAAAAGCCAAACTTGGTGGGAGAATGTTCCTACCTCAACGCAAACTCTGATGCCGTATGTACAAAATTTGGGAAAACGGGAAATGACGATATAAAATCAAGGAAATGATGAGGTGGAGAGTCTGCTGCCAACATTTACCAGTTAGTAAAAGATGGGAAAGTAAGCTTTGGTAGTTTATTCTGAGATCCAGCAGAGTGGGACAGACTGGAGCGTCTAGAAGTGATACAACGCTTATGAAACACACAAGAGGTGGATTACCTTTATTTATTTATTCTTACACAATTCTTTTGTAATAGCTGAAAAACCCTGGAATTATCAAGTAATATTATTTAACACTAAATAAACTACTACCAATCTCAGATGTATCTGTACATATTTATTTTATACATTAAAGCAAAAGACTACATTACAGGCATCATTGCTGTCATTTAGCAGACAGTTTTCTCCAAAACGATTTACTGTAGCGTCTTGCCTTAAGGCCCCAAATGGAAGGCGTTACTGTTCACCACTGTGGGATTCGAACTTCGATCTCCCACATGGCAGATGGATGACTGAGATATCCAGCCGGAACATCCGATGCCTCTGGTCTTGCCTTCTGACACTGCGATTATGGCATCTGCCACCTGCTGCCATTATTCTGCCTTTCTGACACAAGTAAAGCACAAACCGTGCCCACCAAATCAACATTTTTATGCTTTCCAATGTGGTCCATCTGGATCTCAGTCTCACATTCCAAAAAAAACTGCTTCTTCCCTCTTTTTCCCTCCTGAACCATCATAGAAATGATATAACGAATATTTATTACAGGCGTTCACCTGACCTTTTATAGCCACCATGTGGGCGCGTGAAGGCGTTCCCTCACATGCGCCCACTTTAGAGTTGATTAACCCTAGCCCAATGACACAATTCTGTAAGAGTGGTGGTGAGTGATAACTAAAAGACTGAATAGGATCCAGCTAGTGGACTAGGATACAGCTAGTATGCATTTTGTTGTTTTTGTTTGTTTGGGGTATTTTAGGACTGCAGACTGTATGACATTGTGTATGGGTATTAGTAGTTTTAAGACATGAGGATTGCTACAGGACATATATTTTAGGTTGGGTGATATTCAAAATTAGGCATAATTGTGGGCAAGTTGTAGGGCAATACTCCCTAACCTCCTGTGATCTGTTGAGTGGAGGAGTTGAAGAATGTCAGGGTCTTGATCACAAGTCAGGGAAGAATGGAGTGGGAGGTTGACAGGTAAATCGGTGCAGCCTCGGCAGTGATGTGGGCCGATCTATCGTGGTTATGAAAGAGCTGAGGTAAAAGGTGAAGCTCTCAATTTACTAGGTGATCTACGTTGCTACCCTCAGCTGTGGTTATGAACTGTAGGTTGCAAGCAGAGAAGGAGATTTTGGTTACAAGCAGCTGAAATGAGTTTCCTCCGCAGGGTGGCTGGGCTCTCCCTTAGGGATAAGATGAAAAGCTTAGTCATCTGGAAGGGGCTCCAAGTAGAGCCTTGAGCTGGGGATTGTTTCAAATTTCAAGAATCTATTCGATTCCGATTCTTAAGATTTAGAATCGAGTCATCAATTCAAATTTCACGAATCAATTCGATCCGATCTCTTCTGATCCAATATCGATTTGGGTCAGTGTTATTACAACAGTTTTTTAGCCATTACCTGAATTATATTACTTTGTAGTTCTACAACATATTAATACTAGTATTATATTGACATTCAACTGCAATTTAATGAAGTTAATGTAGTTAAAGATGGCTGTAATCCCCCTCCAAGAGTGTTGACACAATTGCTTTCACAAACATGCTGTGGGGCAGATCCAGGGCAGAACAGACATTAGGACATTAGAGGTGTATATACCTGCAGCAATAGATGCTATTGGGACACTAACCTGGTGCATTATTAAAAATTTCATATTAAGAATACAAATGCAATTTTATTTCAACATATTGTCACTAATGCTATACAGCTAATTATGCAACACCACATATTTTTCTTAAATATTAAAAATATTTTCAAAAAAACGATTTTTAAAATATATAAAATACTGAGTACGTTTACTTGACAGTCAAAATATGTAATAATCTGATCTGACACATCTACATTCTTCATTTCTGAAGCCAGAAATGCTGTTATGGGGGGTAAGAAAAAAAAAACAGGACAGAAAAAAGGTTAAACTTTTTAAATGTCCTCATGAAACCGTTTTAAGTCGCTCTAAAATAATAAAACTTACAAAGAATTTTGGATCCAGTTAAACTCGTAATACGACTTAGAAATGCCTTCAATGACGGTAGATGCAGCTTGATCAGCTGTGCGCGTTCCCGTGATGAGGGTGTCGCTGTAACACCAGAGCAGGAGAAATACTCTCCATCCGCTCCACACTGGAGCAAGATGCTTCCATCTCCACCAGCCTGAGAGAATCTAGAAAACTCTCATATTTCTGTCTGATT
>JBAMHW010000004.1:6346830-6357653 GCA_037177495.1 Rhadinocentrus ornatus
AGAGTCCAGACTAAACATGGAGAAGCAGCATTTAGCTGCTATGCTGCAAACAAGTGGAACAAACTGCCAGTGGAGATAAAAATTTCACAAAAATATTGACATTTTTAAATCCAGGTTAAAAACATTTTTTTTCCATACACGAAATCCGCACGGTAACTTTTTAACTTCTCTTTTTAATGATTTTAATGTAATTTATGATTTTATTGTGATTCTTGCTGTTTGTTTATGCCTTTTACTATTTCTTAATATCTGTAATGCTTTTGCTTTATGAAAAGCTCTTTGAATTGTCCTGCACACGAGATGTGCTTTACAAATAAACTTGCCTTGCCTGTGTTCTTTTTGACAAATGATAGATTTCTATTTTAAGACATAATAATAAGCAATTCAATTCATTGCAAAATGTGAATTCAAGTCATTTTCTTACAGCAATTAATCACAGACACATAAAAAGTACTGCTCAAGAACTTGCTATTTTAATTTTAATTTATTTGTTGAACAAGTCACAAGTTTATAAAAATGTGCAGTTCAAAAAACAAACAAAAAAACAACAACAAAGAAAGTGTCCTTAAACCTTGTCCTGTCACTGTGGACATTAAATATAAATAAACAAGCTAATAAGCTCATTATCTTCACTGGGGAAGTACTCAACTCTACCTTCCCTAATAATTATTATCCACCGTATGTGCGACACGAGGCCATTAACAAGCTCTCTCGGAGCTGAGGGACTTGTTACCGAGAACACTGCTGTGTTCTTTTACCGGGAAACAAAACCGTATCACTCAGTGGCATCAGGAGCACCAGTTTTCATTGCACAATTTAAAGAAAAATGTACAAAGTTATGTGAGCAGGTAAATAAAACTAGATAAAATAATCTGTGGTTTTAATTTAGGATTATGTAAAACAAATTCTACAAAGGCAATTGCATTTTTAACTGTTATGCCTTATTTGTTTCTCAAAACTATGGTCATCTTCTGGTTCTCCACTACCTTCAGTGCCTTTTATTCAAAGAAATGAAAAGGGGAAAAAAAAACAATGTAGGTAAAAACCTGGCCCTTCTCCGTAAAAGAAGGAGAGCAATGAAGCGCACGCACCAATAGGAGACAGATGTTGCTCTCTCATGACATCAACTTCTCCCTCATGCTGCCGACTGAGTAATCTCAACACCGTTTCACCTCTTGTTCCAGTATTTTGCCTTTTTTTTTCTTCTTTTTTTTTTTTATAAATGACCCTTTTTTTTCTGACCTGTCTGCTCTCTGGAGGCGAATAAGTTAACATTTCTGTTTCTATCTTTGCTGTCAGCATGATCTGAAACCATGGACATGTACATCCTACTGCCAGGATCAGTGGTTGCTGGTCCAGATTAAAAAAATACTGAGTGGTGAAGGTACAAACTGCAAGACATCAATGAATGCTTACTGTGATTGTGAGAAGAAACACCACAAGTTAAAAGTTTACATGGACAGATAAAAGTATTTCACCACACTTCTGGATGTTTAGATCATTTTCACTTTTCAGCCTCATAGTTCCACTTAGTTAATGAATGTTGTGTTGCATCCATCCATCCATCCATCATCTATACCTACTTATTCCAATGCAGGGTCGCAGGATGGCATTTTGCATTTACTTGTGCTGTCTTCGACTAATATTTAAATTTTTTGATGATCTGAAACATCTAAGTGTGACAAACGTAAAAATATAAGAAATCAGGAAGAGGGCAAAAGGCTTTCACTCCACTGTAAATTTTGGGTGGGTACAGTAAATTTGCCATATGCAGTCTCAAATATTTAGTTTCATTCTGTTCTGCGAAGCTAGCACTTAAAGTTTGATCCCTGCTATCCCAGCAGCTAGACCGGATACACCCTGGACAGACTGCCAGTCCACTGCAGGGCCAACGCATTTACACTCACTGGTAGGGAGTATTTAGAAATGCCAATTAACCCAGCATGTATATCTCTGGACTGTAGATCACACACAGGGACAACATGGAAACTAGAGAGAAGGGTCTGCATTAAAATTTCCAGCCAGGACTCAAACCAGGAACCTTCTTGCTGTGAGGAAACGATGCAAACCATAATACCCTTGTGCAGCATTTTGCTAAAAGGAAAGCAAAAGGTCTACATGAATCTAAACTCATTGGCCCATATTGAAAGCACAAACAGAAAAATCTACAAACTGTTGTAAGACTAAAAAAAAAAACTACTGAAATATCACATAAGCTTTGTCTTAACGCCTTTGTAGAATACGATCTGTAACTGGTATTGTAACGGGCTATTGTTGACTGATCTTTGTACAAATTGCCATAGCAATCTCTAACTCTATACCATAAATACAGTTCCAAATCGTATTCTACAAAGGTCTGAAGACAAAGCTTATGTGATATTTCAGTCGTTTTTGTTTTTTTAATCTTTTGACTGAAGTTTTCCATCTCCATCAGCAAAAAGCCCTCTTTCAGCTGGATAGTGTTTAACTTTTTCCAGTTGACTTATCACGGACCAAAACAACTAAAAGTTCGAGTGTCATTGAAATTATAGACACAGGAATTCAAGTCCTAGCCAAACTATCAAGAGGTGTTATTCTGACATTGAAAAATTCAGTATAGTTGAACTCCAGTTGGACCAACATGATTTCGTGCATTGTAAAAGTCAGGTTTTAGCCACACTAAGGCCATAAATAGAATTTTTAAAAAGTATTTTAAATATACTGACTAAAGACACGGAAAAGCCATGCAACATGACATGACTTCCTTCTTCTCCCCATGATCAATGTTCTGTGCAGCTTTTATGATCAGCTGTACTCCCTGGAGGAGAACATCCTCAAAAGTTAGTCTTTAGTCTTGATCTGAATTTATAATGTTGAGAAACAACTTTATAAGGGAATTACTGGACCCGATCTAAGTCTTTAAACAACTCTTTAGCTATTATAAATTATACAAATCCAGTGTTGTGCATGAAAGAGTTTTTCTTTAAACGTTGAACTGAATGGAACAGATTATGCGAGTTCCTGAAACAGTCACTTACATTTCCCCGGTGCTACTCCTACTTCACACTACGCTACCCACAATGCACTGCACATTCAAGCATAACAAACCAGGAATGCTCCGTAGCAATGCTGGTGCAGTCCTGTTCTAAAACGGCAGGTGCAGGTGACGAGAGTGGTGCTGCAGACATATCAGTCTGCTTATGTTTATTTACGGGAATCAAATCTATTATCTGAATAGGAAATCAAAGATTTCTAACATTTCAATACAGACGTCGTGATTGGCAATATGCAGCGATGACGCATTCCATTAAAGATGTTTCATTGCAAAGACGACAGTGTAATCCCCCCCCCTTTTTTTTTAATTAAAATCATTGAAAAAAAGACCCTCCCACCAACCTTTTCCAATCTATTAAATTCACGTGAATGACATTTGGATATAAAAAACAAAAACACAGATTTCCCCTGATAACATGTTATCAGGTATGATACTCTACTCTGTTTTTGTCTTTTTGACCAACTTTGTGCAGATAAGTTTTGTTATGGCACCACCACACACTTAGTTCAGCTTCCAAACATCTGGCCTCCCGAACTGCTTTGCCACATGTGCACAAATTAGTCTCACTGCTGGACATCATCGGCTTCTCAGACCCCAATGAATGAATATGTGTGTCCTTCCAAAAAGCAGCGACAGGTACCATTTACTGCATCGTTACACACTTTCTCTCTCCAAAGAAGAGCTGACAAAGTGATGAAAAGTGTCTTGATTAATGCCTCTTTTGCATGTTTATACTTGTCAGTCAACATAACATATACTGTTTATTTTTAGAGGGAACACTTTGTTTGCTAATTTATCAACCTTGGTTTAATCAGTATGGTTTCAACTATGAATATATATATTTAGATTTGAGCAGCATTACATCAGTAATTTTAAGTACATGTAAGGTTATAGATCTCATGAAAAATAAAATAACCTAGAAAAAAAAAAATCAGGAAAATAAATGGCAAACAGGGTATGAATCCAAATCTGTGCATTTACAAAAGAAATAAAGAAGGACCAAGTCAGAATACATGTCTTTGTTAAAGTAGTAATAAATGTAATTACTTTCATACATAAACAATTCAAAATAAATCTGAAAATGAATATAAATGTATGTAAAAACATTCATTTAAATGTACCAAACTGGTGAACACATGGCTGACTGCTCTGACAATCAGGTTGTCGCGTTTCCAACCTTAATACCAGCCATCTGTGTGTCAATTTGAAACTGAAACCTGCTGTGTCCTCAGACAGTCTCACCCCCTTAACCCGAGCGCATTCACCAGAAGATCCATCACCGGCTATGATGGACACCAAAAGGAACGACTTGCTGATAAATGACTTTCTGGAGGTTTAAACAAAAAGGTCCATCAAAGAAACACATAAATTAAGAAAGACCTCCATACAAGCTCAGTTCGATCACGTCCAACCACATCAGCTTCCCAGACACTAAACACAAAATCCAGCCGGCTGATGTGGGTTTCCTGCATACACTCAAACATTTTTATGTAGAGTAGGATTTGCTATCTGATGTTTATGCAACATTCGGCTCTGACAAATTAATTAAATCTGTAATTGAACAGGGGAAATCAGAGGAGTTGCCATCAGCTTTTTTAGGAAAACTATAAACCTTCAGACTAACACATGCAATTAATTCTCATTTCAAGTATCCAAGTACAAGATGCAAGTATATCTCAACCACAGAATAATAAAAACAAGTCATGAAATGAGATAGAAGTAAAAGAAATGTAGACAACTTGCATAACTATTATTTATATTTGCTGACTGAATTAATCTAAATATGGCTGCCAGATTCACTAAAATCTCTCACTCTATATCACCAGGGATCATTGAAAAGTAAATACCAGAGTGTTATATACAATTAATCACACAAGTGATCTGCTCTCTTGTTTTAGAATCAATAAAAGGTTTAAAAACCTAAAACAGTACAAATCTAACAGACATGAAGTCTGATCGTTACCAGGCTTCTAACCATCACCCCTCGTATGGCCAGGTGCCACTGAACAATGCGTGCATGATGAGCATGAGGGTGCCAGCAGCAGCAGCATGAGGTAGGGACCACCCTGTCATTGGCACGCAACTCCGAATCAGCAGTGGTTCCACCTCATCACCGCCATCGCACTTCATTAAAGGGGGCACCAGGGAGCGGCGGAAATTTCCAAGAGCTGGGAACTAATAAAAAAAATTAAACTGAAAATGTTTAATTGGATAAAAGTCACAGAAAATGAGAAGAAGTGGATATGGAACAAGGATCAGCTAATCATCCTGTTACCATCTTGCCGTTTTTTACTGTGCTGTCCATTAAGGGACAATATTACATTTTAGAGCTCACACTAAACCTTCAAAGGGTTATTTCCTGTCATTCCAGTAGATAACACAATTAACATGGAATTTTCTGTTAAAACTCCTATTTAAAATTTAATGGCATGTTTTAATTTTATACCATCTTCCCTACAATAAAACAACCGCATTGTATGTACAAATGAGATGACTATGTTGATATGTTAAAAGGAACTAATTGCTGAGACAATAACTGTTACAAAAAAGAAATAAATAAAAGTTTGATGCCAATTTTGGTTGAATATGAAAACATAAAAATATTCCCTTTAATAAAAAACAAGTTTTTAGGCTTCCAAGTAAGGCTGAAGAGGCAAACCCTAACCAAACCTTATGGATGGGGCTTTTTACAAACTTGTGAGGAATCAATGGAAATAGAGCCAGCACGGTGGGGTCAAGCAACAGGTGAGCCAATTCACTGATAAATTCGGTAATATTGTGACAGAAAATGAACACATTCCTAGGACTGCACTGCACATTCCTATTCTATAGGGGTTGTAAACAAAACAATAAACATGGCGACAATAGAAGAGATTAGCATTTGGTTCATTTGGATGTCACAGTAGAAAAACCCAACAGCAGCAGTAATGTAGATGTAAAGCCTGGTACACACATAAGGATTATCGGGCTGTTTTTGTCCAGATTTTGCCTCTCCCTGACCAAGGACAGCAAACGACCGATTATCGTGAGACTTATAAGATTTCCCTGTACAATTATCAATGGGTCTGAGGTGTGTTACGAGCAGCCGAAAATCGGCTCCGAAATGGGTCGTAGCCAACAAGTTCAATATTTACGGCCCGATATCTTCATATGTGTGAGGAAAGCCGACGACTCATGAATTGTGACTGTTTGGATGGTGACGTGGGACGGAATGTAGCCAATCAAAGAGCGAGCTGGCTGTGGAACAAGGAAGTATATAGAAGTACTAAAACAAGCAGAAACAGCCAACACCGGTAACCACAACAACATAACACGGTAATTGGACTGTGTATGCAAAAGTACCTTGAGGGAACTTGGCCTTGACTGGCACCAAACAAATAAAGATAATTTCAATTACCAAGACACAAAATATCATCTAATGCTGGGCGAAGATTGGCAGGGTTGAAGTCTAATTAGCATATTCATAGATCTTAATTTACTTAATAAAAACTAGTGTGCTCGCTATCTGTTTTAGAGTTTCCCCAATCCAACACACCAGAATCATATTAAATGAATCCCATCAACTTTTACCTCTGTCCTCAATATCTGCACCAGCCTGTTAATGACCCATCAACGCGAGTAACGGGGCTTTAAATGCAGCATTGCCTCTAAACAAAACAGGTGATTTTGCTGATCTAGTTTTCCTGCTGTTACTACAGCAACTAAGTAGCAGTCTTCTCTATTGTTAAAGAGTTGAAAACAAATTTATAGTAAGCCCAGAAGAACGAGAGTCCGGGAATTTCTCACTAACTGAACAAATGTGATAAAACTGAAATGATCCAAGTGTAATAAGTCAACAACCTCTGTGGTGAGGGGAGCTTCCCGGAAACAGCTAGCGGGCTGACTGACAGAGTTATGGTGAGACTTTCATCTTCATGCCATCTCACTCACATTCACACATTCAGATTCTGAAAGGGACACATGTATAAACATATTCTGGTCTAAGAGAAAAAACATAAAGACACAGTGAAGTCTGGCATCAAAACAGTGGACAGCACTCTCACTTACTGGAAGCGACATGATTCAAACAAGCAATCAAGTCCCAGGAGAAGAATCAACTTTACAGAGCTGACTGTCAGTGTTGCTCAAGAGGAAGATGTTCATCATTCCTGATAAGTTCTTTATTAGTGGTGTGAGGATTGGGACATCTCACAGAGGTGCTGTTCTGTCAGGGACATGTCAGATACAGGGCTCGAGAGCTTTACCAAAAATCTGTCGAGTCCTTGGTTGCACTGGTCCATCTAAAGGGCCGTTTATTCCCTACTTGCCCTATTCCCAATTTTTTAGTATTAGCTTGTGTAACCTAGGTAGTGTGTGCTTCAGTAAAAGGAGATATACAGCTGCTGCTTCCACATTAGCTACTAATGACTTTTTAGAAAGCTGCTATAACACAGAGGCAAACCACATTTAGATCAGTTTATGTGTGCCTAGTACTATTATTGGTAAATGTTTTGGTACCTACATCACGAACGCCACAACCTAAACTTAAAAGACAATACATGAAACATCTAAATTATAAATGAACTAACAGCATAGTTAGGAGTTATTGGGCAGACCATGAGATGCACTACTGAGAATCCTTTTAAGATCCAATTCTTGTGGAGCAGTGAATGAAAAGTTTAGCCACCAGCACGCCTGGAACAACTTTCCATCCCAACATCCTCCCACATATTTGTGGGCAGCTACAAGTGGTGGAGGGTGCTCAGTGAACAGCAAAGAAATTAAGTATTAAGACCACATGCTCCACTGTGAGCTATTAGCACTAAAAAACATGTCTGAATGCACAGACAATCAGACACAGTGAAAAACACACGCGCACACACACACAGTGTGAACATGTGATTGGTCTCCAAGCTGCACACTCCACTCTTCAATGAAAAACTCAAACACACAATAATCACAATGTACCTATTAGATCTGACAGTTCACCTTCATCAGTTCTATAATTACACTCTTCCTCCAACTGATGAGCAAAAAGAAAAGGATGCTAATTGGTGGAAGGAAGCAAAAACCTCCTCGGAGGCATTGAATAAATGAACAAATCCTGTGCCAGGTCTCATGACTCCCTCGTCAACGGCTCTAAACTTGGAGAGCAAAAGACAAGAAGAAAGCAGATGGCCTTGAATCATCAAAGTTGGTAAGTAAATCTCTGAGTTTTACTGAGGAGTGTAACTGCTGTGCAACAGCTATCTATACTGCCCACCAGTGGGCTCACGTGTGAGCTACACAGGAAACCTAAAATCAAGACAGACAGTTCCTGATTTCCACAAACTGATCAAAATTTGAGATAAATAAAAGTAACAGAAAAAACTTGTATGAATTTTCTGACTGCTTCTACAGCTAGAACTAAAGACAAATAGTAAACTACAAAATACCACACCTTTATGGAGGGCGTGTGAGGAGTTTACACAGTTTAGATAAATATATCCCTGCGGGCATGTCCTTGTCCCTGGGGTACCTAGCCTTGGTGTTGGGTTGCTCGGTGCCCCCTGCCCCGTCCCACCGGGGGGCTCCGGTCTGGGGGCCCCTCTGCTCTGGGCCGAGTGGGACTGCTGCTCTTCCCGCTTTGGCTGTCCTGGACTCTGTGGACCTGCTGGGCCTTTGGGACCTCGGGCTCCCCCCGTCTCCCCATGGCGCTTTGGGGTACGGCGTGATCAAGGCCCCCCTACAAGCACACATTTCATCCTTGTTGCATGGTCACACATGCACGTTCACATGTGCATGCTCACGTGCTCATCTCTCCATTCGCTTCCAACCAGATCTTGCTGATGTTTGTGTGTTGTTACGTCTCTCTACAGGTACTGTACTGTTGTACTTTTTCATATTAACATTATCCTATTTTCCTTATTTATGATGTAGTACTGTGGTAGTTTATTTTGTTTTTGTGAATACTGATGTGATTTAAGTAGCCTAAACAACTTTTATTTTCACATTTCAATTCCGTCCCTTTTTTTTTCTCCTTTTCTCTCCTCCTCTATCTCCCTGTCAGGTTCAGCACTGACATATCAAGACTGAAGAAAATAAGATTATAATAAAAATATTTAAAACATCAAGGGCAGCCATTCATAGAACATGTCTCCCTTGGAAGAGCAAATCTGTCCGGCAAAATATGGCACACAGACCACCATTCTGCATGTTAGGACGCTGGACAGGACAGGGTAAAAAAAAAGAAAAAAAGAATGAAAACACTCAACCCAGGCAACACACGATGGGGAGACATGTTTGTCTGATGATTACTTAAAGAACATACCTGCCATGAGAAAGTTAGTAACTTAGGCGACAGCTGGAGGTTGAATAAAGTATCTATTATCTGTAGTTTGCAGTATTTAGCTGCATACACTCAATAACTCTACATTTGCTTCATGTGCTTTATTTATGGCCTAATTTTGTTTTACCTTCTATTAGATATCAGTCAGAGTGATAAACACATTTATCCGGGATGTGATAGAATTCTGCATTAAGGGTGCATTCACAGCAGCCCTTCTGATTTAAATCCAGGTTCTTTGCTCAGAAAGTCCAGTTTACCCCGACAAAACCACTCTACTAAACTACTCAGAGGTTTATCCAAAGTATCAACTGGAAGTCTACGTTTGGTGATACTTATAAGTCTAGACTGTGAGTCTTTGAATAAACCAATACTTTCAGCACTACTTGTCTCAAATGTGTAACAATAGCTTCTTGGACAGAAAGAGGGAGGCTTAGATTAACCACAGAGTAGAGCCGATGAGAACAATTAGATAACAGATGAAAAGCCTTTCTTGGGGAACATGTTGGTTCAAGCAACCTGTGTAGCGCTCAAGACACATAAACCCTTTTACAACATAAAATTAGGGTGATAAAGGGCTTTTTATTTGACTAGTGTGGCAAAGCATCGTTTTCAACCTTTTTTGTGGTTCCTGGGATTGTCTCTGGTTGTGCACATGCAGAGTGATCAGATAACAGAAGGAATGGATGCAACACAGAGAAAAAAGCCACATGAAAGGCGACACTTTTGCAACATTATTAAGAGAACAATTTATAATAACGAGATGGTCACATACAGGTTTGAAGGTTCAGAGATTGTTATCACTTTAAGAACCACCTGAGACTTGTTTCTATTAAAAACACTCCAATACAATAACATCTTTTCCATGTTATGTCTAATATTGTCCAGTAAAGATATTTCCGTGAAAAAAAAAGAAAGATGAAAACTAAAAAGTACACAAAAGTACAAAAGTTTACCACAGGGTAATATATATACACACACACACACACACACACATTAGAGCTGGGTTCACTAGCTTTGATCACAGAAACCTCAGTCCACGTCTCCCTGTCTGGAACTTAAAAAACTAAAAGAGCCGGCGTTTCTTTTTGTCTGTCAAAACCCATGCAGATGGGCAGAACATCGTGTTTTTTTTAAGGGAAACTGCTTCCAAACGACAATGAGAAACTTTTTAGCAAAGGTAAGACATGTTTTCTGACTGTTTCACAAACGTGAAGCATAAACTAGGTTTTCTTCTGCCTCTGGTTCGGTGAATTTTGGTCATAGCGAGTTGAAACTTCCAGCTATGGAATCGGTGAGATGTGAGCACACCTGACACTACACCTGGAAACAAGCTGTTAACCCCTTAACTCCCAGTAGAGAAGGGTGCAGGTGCAAAGTTGAAGCTAAACAGTCAAGCTAAGAATACAAAGTTAGAGAATTTCTAGGCAGAAATCTGAATAATGAAGCACTAAAGGTGCATGGATGGAAGTTATTGTGCATATT
>JBAMHW010000004.1:6358901-6373122 GCA_037177495.1 Rhadinocentrus ornatus
TGGACATGCACCTACGATGAAAATTTCAGACCCCTCAAAGATTTCTAAGTGGGAGAACTTGCAAAATAGCAGGGTGTGTAAATACTTTTTTTCCTCACTGTATATATTTTTAATGAAGAGCCACCACAGAATATTTGTTATTTTTGAAGAACCACATTTCAGTTTTCATTTTTAGGTTTTAAAATAAAGAAAAACATAAAACCTTTACAAAAAAAGAGGATAGACAGATTTCTTCTAAGGGATGTAGATATTTGTGGAAAATGATGTAAAGTAAAAAAAAGAAGAAAAAAAGTCCATAATTTCCAACCTAATGACAAGAAAAATATCCACGTATTTAGAGGCATTGTGAAAGGTCCAGAGAGCCACTTGCAGCTCCAGAGTTGCAGGTTATAGACCCCTGATTTAGGGTTTTTAAACCAAAATTTACTACATTTTCTTTATATAGCCGTAGGCCTTCTTTTAAAGGGCGATTTTAAATTGCGATCGATCGCAACATGTCATGCAATTAATCGCGATTAAAAATTTCAATAGTTGCTCAGCACACACACATATATATATATACACACATAGTAATGTAATAAAATACACTAGTTAAAATTATATTAGCATAAAACTCAGATTAGGGTTTTGCTGATCTTTTATTTAATTTTTAAACAAAAAAAAATAGTATATAAAAAAAGAAATCATTTAACCCTTTATTTTAAAACAAAACGTCAGTATGGCATTTCTTTATGTTAAACTTTTAACTCAATGAACCATTAATTCTTAATCATGCTGTTAAGATGGAATAAATATGTTTGTGTGATACATAGGCTGCACATACATGTTGGCTCACCTAAACTCTTTCTTTTAAACAAATAAAAGAGGTAAATTAATATTTTGTTGAAATTCACATATGTTTTTATGATTACAATTTTTAGTCAGGTCATTAAACTGGTTTCTACTATTGCAAAACTGGGAGATAACTTAACCTTATAAACTGAGGTGGTTTCTAATATTTGGTATGAGTAGATTTTTTTTCCAGAAACAAGAACATATCTTCATCAGAACTGTGGCACTGTATAATTATCATTTTTCATGTCTCTATTCACTCTCATTTACTTCTTCCTGATGTCTTTATAACATACAGGATAATTAAAAAAAAGCACATTAATAAGAGAAACTGCACTGCTATGCCTGATTAAATTTATCAGGCTTAATTAAATACCTACCTCAAAAAAAAAAAGTTACGAAATGATCACTTCTACCAATATGACCACTTTGAGACTGCACACCTTAAACATGGCTGAAAAAATGTAGTGAATCACATTTCAGATCAGCCTTAAATGGTAATGACTCCTACACCTCAGCCAAAACCTTTCCAAAGAATACACCCATCACTTTTTGAGTAATCCTATCAAACATATAAACCCTTTAAAATGCATGACTGTCTTGGGCTGTCATGCACTTTCCCACAGGGAGTTTTTGGGAAAGGGAATTAATTAATGCCTTTGTCAATTCTGACAGCAAATCTTTTACGCAGTTTTGGTCATAATTATTAATCTGAATCATTTGTTCTAAATTTAAGTCATCTAAACAAATATATTTAGTCAACTATTACGTAAGAGTAATGCATTAAGTTTCTCTTAAATGTCAGATATAATTTGCACCTAAGTAAAATAACGCATCCATTAGCCTGGAAAGGACCGCACTCAGTAGCCTGCTATAGTCCTCTGATGTCTAATAAAAACTGTGACATGAATGAAAAAAGATTAGTGGTACATTAGCTTCTCTAATTAGTCATGTTAACAAGACAGATGTGGCACCCTGAAGTTTGCAGACTTGCAAAGGCACCCGTAGCCCATGATTTAATGTTAGGATCTCAGGATGGCTGGCGTGCAAATGTTGCTTCAGATTTGTTGTGTTTCCACCACTAATGGCTGCTCCACATGGTTTACAAAGCATCCTATTACACGTTACATCAAATATAAAAATTGAATGTCTTCTCTTCTGTTTCTCCCAGGTGTTGGCATTTTGCTGCGTTAGTTTCATAGACTTCATTGGAGCTAATTATCAGACTTTCCAGAAGTTGGTCAAATGTGTGTCTTCCTCTTTACCACAAAGTCTGGCCGATCACTTCCAAACTCATCCCAACCTCTCTACATGACTTAATTAGGACTGATTACATCTCATCTCAGATAAAAAAATTCTAATCTCATTTTTGTTGAGGGAAGTGCTTTTGTTCAATTGTTTTATAGAAAATTATTAGACAAAGTCAACCCTGGCTGTGGCTATCCCCGTCTATTGGAAGATGAGCTGGGATGAGGGACATTAAGTTTGCTAACAGTAACAGCGACATGTGGCTTAGCATGCATTTAACAGTTAGGGCATTTGTAAACTACTTTACACTTATTTTGTAATCTGGTTTTCAGTTCAGGTTTTACTTTGCTCATTTTTTTCTTCCCATAAGTTGTCTTAAAACATTTTGACTGAGTTCATCACTGATCGAGGCCTTCTTATTGTTAGTTTTATAATTACTTTCTCTCACACGTTCATTCTCAGTCTGTCTCTAGTCTGTTTTTTTAAGATTAGCCCACCATGCTTTGTACCACACAGTGTGTCAGCGTGTGTTTGTCAGCATGTGTGTGAGGTCCTACATTAGGTCTCCTTCAAACTCTGTCTCATCTCTGACTGGTTAGCGGTCTCTAATACATACAGTCTGTGTGCCAATCAAAACCTGACAACATGTGCTGGACATGTGGTGTGCTGCTCTGAGTTAAAAAAAAAATAGAAAAGAAAGATCTCACACTCGGACAGAGGAATTACACACTCATCTCTGTGAACACACACACACTGAAGTAGACTGCTAAAGAGCAGATGTATTGTACATATGTGAACTTGCACTCTCTCGCTCATAAACACATGAAAACACCCGGCAGATGAAGGTGAAATCTCCCCTCTCTGCTTAAATGGAAACCACGTGCTAGCTAGAGGTTCAGAAAGACATAGTAAAGTAAGTCCTTCCACTCATTATGTGGGATGACCCACGCTTCCCTGAAACCGAGGAGAGAGCAAATCAGCTCTCCACTCATCAGCCCCTTTGATTTTAGCCTCCAAACCAGAGCGGTTAGCAATTAAATAAACAGAGTGGGAGATTTGTTCCCACTGTCACTTGTGTTAGCCAAAATGAACCTGCCAGGCCAAGGCTGAATCAGTCTAAGGTACTGTAAAATGGTTGGGAATCCTTTGCCCCGAGCCAACAGACCTGGCAGCTGAAACTGCAGAGGTTCCCTAACACCACAACTACCAACACATCAGGCTAATGTGTTTCCCCTGAACAATAAGCCCACAAACGCTCTCCAGGGAAACATTACAGCATAGTACCAACATCAGTTTGCTGTTAAATGTGCACACACCACAAGCTCCAAGCAATTCTCTCTGCAAAAAAACCCAGCCACATCACTTAGCTGAGCACATGATAAAATCTTTGCTTTGAGCAGGTGACCGTTGAGGTAATGTTAGCCACATTCATATAAAAAGTGGACACTAGATATGTTTTATAACTGACGTATTAACACACTGTCCAAGTTTCAAACAGATGTCCAGTGGTTAAATTCCTGCTTCTCTTTTCATTCACAGGAATCCTGGAGAATTTTCTGTTTTCTTCCTCCATGGAAAACAGGAGAATCTCGAAGGAACACTCCATGAACTATCGGATAACATGCTTTCATCTGAGTTGTGTGTTGCCGAGGCTTTGAGACACGGCGACTACCGTTATTACAATACGTGTGTGAGAAAGTGAGGCGCTAGAATGTACTATACGTTAGAATGTTATTCACCATTCCAACGTTACGGGCTCGACAAACGGGAGGCGACGTCGCTACTATTCTATTCATTTTCTATAGAGCTTGTGTGATGAGGCGGAAATTGCTGCCCTCCTCCAGCCAACCGACATTGGTGCATGTGAAATGTTGTGCTCGTTCATGTAGATGTGAACAATGGGGGCTTGTGATGCAACACAAGAAAATGGAAAAAATTTTAGTTTTTGTCACTGTCGCACCACAGCCAATCAGCGAGGGGCTTCATTGACTGACCAATAAGAGCAGGCTAGACAGTGCAGTCTGCAAACACTTTCATCGTGGAAGAATAGATCATTTTAGCCGTGTCTGACTTTCCCGTACTTTACGATACTTCACACAAAGATTATAGAGATGTAAATAAAATGCACCCGAGTGGCGCCAGAGTGAATTTGTCCGAACGTAGGTGCTAGATTTATCTGGATCAGCCTTGAGGTCCGTCATCAAATGATATTCACCATGCTGTTTGCTATTTTGTAAACTTGAATGAACCCAGGGTTCTTTTTCTTTTGTACAATAGAGTCAACAGCAAGATTTCTGTCAATTCAAGCAAAATAGTCTCCTCATCCTTTATGCCGTGTCTGTCACGGGCTGGTTTAAAAATGTCAAAATTCCCTCCAGTATCATAGCCAATCAAATTTCTTGGAGAAAGCGATCTGATCTGCCGTCATCTCTGCTGTTTGTCGGGTACCGTGTGTCGAGTCCATTAGATGGAAGTAATTCTTAATCAATTTCCCTTTGAATATATTCATGAACTGAGTCAAATGTTTATTGTTTATGTTCCAAAAAGAAGCAATACCATCAAAAATCTGAAAACTGTGTAAACATTGCAAACATTAAGTACTTTGCCTAAATCAAGTGTTTTGTATCATATATGGCCATTACCCTCTAAGTTGGATCGAGTGACTACTTAGTGTCTTCTTAGATATCATATTCCAGATTAGGACTGGACAATAATTCAACATCGATATATATTACAATATACTTTTATTCAATAACGGTGATATGAGTTTTGAATACATTTTCGATATACGTACAGTATGTGATTACAGCGTTTTACTGACTGGCTTGAGCACTTTTATTTTTAAGCCTAGTTGAAGCACCTTTGTTTAAATCGATAAGAATAACATAATAAGCCTATGTTGTAGTTTTAAGTTAAAGCCATTCTTTTTGAGAAAGGTATAAGTTTTTCTTTTGTTTCTTTGTTTATCATCAGACCAGGCAATGTTTTTCCATGTTCTATTGTCCAGTTTTGGTGAGTTTGTGTGAATTGTAGCCTCAGTTTCCTGTTCAAAGCTGACAGAAGTGTCATCCGGTTAGGTCGAACCAGTGCTTATTTGAGTAATAGTTGCTATACTATCATCTCCAACCAGTCTGCCCATTCTCCTCTGATATTAAAATAATATTTTGGTCCAAATAACTGGTGCTCACTGGATATTTTCTTATTTTCAGATCATTCTCTGTAAACCCTAGAAATGGTTGTGTGTAAAAATCCCAGTAGATCAGCAGTTAAATCCTCTTTCTTTCTCCTTCTGATGCTCAGTTTGAACTTTAACAAGTTGTCTTGGCCATGTCTACATGACTAAATGAATTTGAGTTGTGGCCCTGTGTTTGGCTGATTCACTATTTTTGTCAACAAGCAACGGAACAGGTGTACCTAATAAAGTAGCCAGTGAGTGTAGGGACCTCATGTCCACTGAATGAAACAAAAGAAGCCATGAGTGATGAACGGTCTGGAGACTTTCTTTAATTCTCCTAAAATTTTACTTACTCTAGCTAACCTGGATTGTTTATCCCTTACAGCTGGTTAATGTAACCGAAGTCCCTAATGTTGTTAACCTCTTCTACTGAACAGATCTATCAGAGGGAGAAAAAAATCCCAGACAAAAATGGATGCTGGGATGGAAAAATAAGGAATAAAAGGCACAAGGGATTGTGATTGATTGTATGCTGGTGAAGTTGACACAGACCGGCTGATGCGTCTTCATTTGGCAATTGTCTTCTCATCACGCATCTATTGATTTCACTGCAATTTTACTTAAATGTTCTGGAACATCCTTAATTCCTTCAAACATCAACTCAAAACAATCTTAAAACAGATATAGCCTATAATGTGCTTTTTTCTTATGGGAAATCAAATAAAAAAAACATTGTAGAGTGGGCATCCAACTTCGTTTGTGGCTCTCGACTATTAACACAGTCAAACACCGGTCGTGCGATCTGGAAGTCACACAATATCACGCTTTCTTTTGCGGCTCATTGCAAGCTCGATATTCCTTTGATGACAACACGCTTTTAAACATCACATCATGACTGTCTGTCTGGAAAACGCTGCTCACTACTACCAAACTCACTTTCAAGCCGAGCGAATCAAACAAACAATAAATCAATCTACAACTCTTAGCCCCGCCGGCTCCGCTTAGTGCCATCATTAGCATGGTTTATTTTTTCACTGGGGTTGCTGCTGATGTCACTGTGCTGTAGCTGAAAGTGTCTCTTCTTTTCCTCCACTACAGATTGTTTGGAATTAATGAGCACTGCTCTTATCGTCCAGGGCTTAAAGAGATTAAAGGCAATTCCATATTTCTGCATTATCTATACCATAAAGCCTGTATAAGCTCAATTTGGTCATCGTCACCATTAAGCAAGGGTCCTAGTGTCCCTCTGTAGCTGACCACGACTGGCCCAAATATTTGTAAACACACTGACTGAGTGCCACTGGATTCAATCTCACATTCATAAAACCAACACACCAGGGTAAAATGAGGTACCTGTTTTGAGGATTTTTCTCAATCCGCACCTCCACAATGTACTGTAGACTGGTTTACATGCTTGGTCATTGGAAGCTAGCACAGTAGTCTCACTCAGGGATTCCCTTAATGCCCAACACCCTGCGGACTCTAGTTGTACCAGTTTTCTTATTTAAAAATTTTTTCTTTATACACAAGATTTTGCCAAAAATATAACTGGCCTTCATTGTATTTAAAGTAAAACGACAATAACGATTCTGAATCTGAATATGCAAATACTTTTGAATTACTTCAACTTTATTTTTACTGGTTAATACTTCTGGTCCTACTTTACAACCGTAAACCAGTTCCAGAGCCCACATCTTATCTTCAGCTTTAAATTCCATATATCCATATCTAGTTATCTGTTAAGCAAAACAAGTGGTTTGATTCATTCAAGACTCAATCTACTGACGTCCTTTTATTTATTCATCTTTTTATTTTCAATAAATGCAATTAAACCTGTTTAAGTTTATTTATATACCACTTTTACTGCAAATTCAGTTGCCCAAAGTGCTGAACAATAAAATAACTAAAAAACACTACTCAGTAAAACAATTGAACAATAAATATCAGTTAAAAAAAAAACTAACAAATGACATAAGACTGGAATTAAAAGTAAAAGCAAAGAAATGTCAAGCTCAGCTATGCTCGAAACCTTTTGCATCGGCTAACAGAAAATCACAGCATGCATCTAGAATTTGATACATGAAGTGCCACTGGAAGTAAGGCTGAAATTATCTACAGGCCTAAACAAGCTGTTATTACGCAAAACAGCAGCATGAGATGTAGTTGTCATGAGTCTAAGGGCGCTGACGCCGGTTCAGGAGTGAAAATGGTGGCAAAAACTAGGAGAAAGGCTTCACCATCCCCATGAAACCATGTAGTACATTGTAGTACACACTACAAGCCTGTGGGGACACTATGATGATTAAAGAGTAACACTCCAAAGCTAGAACAAGATGTACCGCATGTGTAGATAAAGGCTAACTGCATGTTGCAGGAAGCTCACATTAGCTGTGTCCCAATTCATGGGTTGCAAAGTGCGGATTCATCGACTACATACGTCATCGTGGTGCGCCACTGTCCCAACAGTGTTGCCAACTTAGCGACTTTGTTGTTATATTTAGCGAGTTTTCAGACCCCTGTAGCATTTTTATTTATTTTTTTAAAGAAGCTACTAGCGACAAATCTAGCAACTTTTTCTGGTATTATTGGAGACCGATGTAAATAAACGTAGTTTACTCTTCTCAATGAGGAGTGGGTGCTGCGCAGACCCCTCCCCTGTCCAAAAGCACTCATAAGAGGCTTGGTGCTCACGTAGCAGCAGCTGATCACCTCTGCTTCATGACCAGGCTAAAAACGAAGCCCACAAAGCTGCTGCTGGATAATCCCGCGCTGGCTTACCGTCAGATAGTAATGTCAAAAGTGTAATGTTTCTAATTAAAAAACAAACTAAACTTAATAAAATGAAACTAAAAAAGAAAATATTGACCGCAGAACAAACATTTTGTTGGGACTGATGATGATGATCTGGAGCAGCACCACAACACAGTAAGTCACTGACGACATTATTGTTGTGATGTTTGGTGTGTCTTCGTCACACTGACGTCATATCCTCCAGACGGAACACAGATGATAGAGGTATCGAACCTATCCACCTTGGTACCTGGTTTCAGACATGATCGGTTTCATGGAGCTAATCCCTGGTTTCGTGTGGATGAATGGGTGAATTGCTAAAATACTTTTGCGGTTTTATTTCAGTTCGGCACCGTGGGGACGGCCCTGAGCCAAGTATGCAAGAAAACATCCAAAATATGCATCCACAGTTAGATCTGGTAGTGAAGACGGGAATATGAACTTAACAGTAATTGATATGCGATCAAATCTGAGACGAAGTATTTTATTAAACAGGAAATTAACAGAAATTAACCAAAAGCTGAGCTTCATGGATCCAGAGAAAGTTGATGTTGATTTAAACTCAGTATATAACACTTGATGATGATGAAGTGTTTAGTATGCTGACACAAACCAATTTGAGCCTATTCGCAGATTTTATTGCATCTCTTCACCTACATCACACAGTTTTAGTTACACTTTTGCATATGATGCACAAGCATGAAAGGAGAGACTTTTTACAGCGCACAGTTCATGTTATGACTGCAGTATTTCATTAGCAGTCAAATCCAATTCGGCAAAAAACAACATGTAAATCTGACAAATGACAGCTTCCAACTTCAGCCGGCCTTTTTTCAAAGGAGGCTAATTTAATGTGCTAGCCACCGTCTCTCCTCTGCAAGTAAAATACATTGACTTGAACTTGTGTCACTGTTCCAGGCCACAAAACGAGAAATATCAACACTAATAAAGCATAATTAATGTTGATCTTTCTTGTCGGTAAGGGAAACTGCTGCTGTTGCAAGTCATTTTCAGCTAGTATGTTTTCAGCATCATTTACTGTGGAAAGGAAAAGCCTAACTTCTACTAATATCAAGCAAGAAATATAGAAAAAAATAAAAACACAATGACAACATTACTTAACTTGAAATTTTTTCTGTTGCTATGATTGGCAAGTGAGGGGGAAATTCTGCTGTTTGCAATAAGATTGTTATGTACCACAAAACTAGGGAGTGAAAATTGGATAATTGTTGTGCTTACTCAGTTCTACATTTCAGTCTAATCTGATCCAGTCGGGACTGAGAGGGAAAGAACTGAGGGCTTTGGGTTTATTTTTTAACCTCTAAGAAGGTGCTGACCTCACCCAGAATCATTTCCCAAAAAGGAAATGACTGCAATCTTTACTGCACTACGGTCATGAGCTGGACTTGAGCAGCCTAACTACAAAGAGCTTAATCTATTTATAGGAAAACACTGCTACAGTACAGTGATCAGGGGGGAAAAGGAACTCAGCAAGACGGAAAGACAGTCGAACGCTAAGGTTACGCACCAACTGTCAAGATCAACAGCAAGATTTCCCATTCTCCTGCCTCATAACTTTAATCCATTTCTCTTAGAAAACACAGCAAATTTCCCTCATGTTTTAAAGCACCGATTTAGATAATTAACACAAGAAGGAAATGCAGCACATGCAAGGGTTGGGTCAAGTTTATCTATAATAGCACATTTAAACAACACAAAGTGCCCATTACGTCTGAGGTAATAATCTTAGGCATGTCGAACAGGTCCAAAGGTTTTGTAGCGCTCTGAGGTCAGAAGATCATATGTGGTTAGAAGTCCCTAGGACTCGACTCATGACATGGGGAGATCAAGCTTTTTCCACAGTAGCCCCTAAACTCTGGAATGGTCTCCCTCTTTGTACGATCTGCCAGAACCTTGAATGATTTTAAATCTCTTTTAAAAACTCATCTTTTAACAGTGGCTTTTAACTCCAGAGAGCACAATCATTAAGCCAGGCTGTTTACTATCTTTTCTCTTTTATTGTTTGTTGTATTGTTGCTTTGATGTTTTAATGTATTCTTATTTCACCTGTGCAGCACTTTGGGTACTTCCTGGCATGTGAAAGTACTATATAAATAACGATTGATTTAATTTTGAGTATTTGACATTTGTGAAAGGCAGAAAATATCAGATTATTAAGCCTAAAGTCCTCATCTATAGACAAACAGCACACAGAAAGCTGGGGTGAAGGCTGAAGCTTTCCAGGAAGTTCAGAAGATGTGAATGACCCTAAACATACCAGACAAACTACACTTGAGTGTAAGCTTTTTTAAAATTATTATTATTATTATAATAATTTAATTTTTTAATTTCTTTTCTTTGCAGAAGAACAAAAGAAATAAAAGAAGGATAAAAATAAGTAGAAAGAAAAATATTAACAATTTAAAATGACCATTTTCTGGCTTTATAACTTTGCAATAATCACTTGTACAGAACTGATGTTTTAGGGAAACTTGTTGGAGGCGATCGAAGGTGTAAAGTAAAAGAAAACCAGAAAAAACTAAAAGATGGCAGTAATTCAATTCTATTCAGCTTTATAGCAGTGTATTCAGTGTATAGCTCCGCTTCACAACCATCATCTCAGGGCACTTTACAGACAAATCATAAAATATCTAAGAGACTTTGCATGATGCATTCATCATTGTCTGTCTTCATTTTCTATATTTTTTTTCATGGCCAGAGCTTTGATCAGTGACAGCTGCTTTAAACGGTCTTTATAAATAGGCTGGAACTGACAGAACAGTGATGATCATCTGTGTAACTGGCTCGTGTCACCGCTCTATAAAAAAAACCCATATGACCAAAAGAAAACAAATAAGACTGCGGGGAAAAAAAAACAAGCTATGTTGTTAATCTGGAAAAAAAATTTCATTTGGGCTGTGAAAACATTAGAAGCATTATAGCAGAGAGCAGACAAAGCAGTAAGTACATTGAAGGTAAAATTTTAAAATAAAGACAACAAAAGCTAAAATAAAATAAGATCAATTGCAAGAAATAAAAGGTTCAGTTTAAAAAATTACTGGCTGTTTTGATAAAAGAAAGTAAATTGAAAAGTTTTTAACCCTGATTTAGTTTATTCAACATGTGACGAGCATAAAAACTGAACGCTGCCTCTAACTTTGGGAACAAAAAGTAGACTTGACCCTGATGACCTGAGGGATCTGGTTGGTTTATAGTAAACCAGAAGATCCTGAATGTATTTTGCTCCTAAACCATTCAGGTCTTTGTAAACTAACAGCAGGATTTTAAAGTCAAAACTTTGACAGGAAGCCAGTGTAAAGATCTGGAATCTAACTGATACAGAAGATCAGTGATGATACTCACCATCACCAATGCATTTGATCCGTGTTTGGATTGAACTATAGTCTCCTGGTGAGATGGTTATGTAGATTTGTGTGTCAGTGGTAAAAAGGATGGTTACATAATTTTTTTATTTTTATAATTTGAGTGGGAGCATCTAATGCTGAACCCCTGTGTAATGGTTTCACAGTTTTCTCAGCACCCTTTGGACCCCTTTAGTGCAAACGTTGCATGGTTTAACCACCACAGCCTACCTAGTTTTGTTGCTGACCATGTCCATTTATTTATGACCACAGTGTCAGCACCTTCTGATGCTACTTCCAGCAGGAAAATGCACCATATCACAAAGCTCAGATCATCTCCAGCATGACGACGAGTTCATTGTACTCCAACGGCCTCCACATCCACCAAATCTCAAGCCAATAGAGCAGCTCTGGGATGTGGGGAAACGGGAGATTCTCATCACGGATGTAGCTGACAACTGTCTGATGCTTTCACGTCAATATGGAGCAAAATCTCTAAGGAATGTTTCCAACGCCTTGAATCTATGCCACCAAGAATTAAGGCAATTCTAAAGGCAAAAGGGGGTCCACCTGGTACTAGGAAGGTGGACCTTATAAAGTGGACAGTGAGTGTCTAATCTGGTATA
This sequence comes from Rhadinocentrus ornatus, assembly GCA_037177495.1. NCBI lineage: Eukaryota > Metazoa > Chordata > Actinopteri > Atheriniformes > Melanotaeniidae > Rhadinocentrus > Rhadinocentrus ornatus. The sequence continues at coordinate 6,370,934 of JBAMHW010000004.1, forward strand.
TGAAAACTTGTGTTGAATGACTTCACCAGCCACAATGTCAACTCTTTTCTTGTCACTCTATTGTGTATAAAAATCTACATCCAAATGAAGGACGTATTTCTATTTTCCATGATACCAAACACAAAGAGGAGACGTGACGGAAAAGATTGTAAAATAATGGAGAACAAAGAGTGAGAAACAAAAAGGCCAACAAAGACAATCCAAACAGGAAGGTGAAGCAAAGCAGCAATTGCCTAGCATTGTGAATCATAGCATGGTGTAAAATTTAACCTAAAGCTTGTCTGTAAACTGTTGACAGAGATCCAGAGAATTTTATGAAGCAGTATATTTTTACCTGTACTGAAACTGTCCTTTTTCTCCATTGTTTTCAACCAACATCCGCTAAACATGAACCATTGCTGCCCAACATGTCATACATTCAGGTCATACATTAACTATGGACATGTTTTGGTACAAATGCTCAGACGGGATATTACAGGATGGTGCAACGTCTTTAACTCCTGGCTGACAGGTGGTCATTAAAGCAGAAACAGAGAGATGACTCAAGACAAACAGCTGGAAAGACATCTGAGGACTTTCTGTCAAGATTCAGGCTTCATCATCTTGTTTCTGTCCATCTGTACATCTCTGAAGATAAGATTCAACGGGGCCTGCTCAGTACTGAACCATGGAGAGAGAAATATTAGGTTCACCCTTTCCTGCTTATGTTTGTAGTATGAAGTCTTAGTCATGGTGTCACTCATCCTCAGCACTCCCTTAGAAACAGTAAGGGTGAAATGATCTCTTTTCTTCCTATAATTACATGCAGCTGATAGAAAATGATGGTAATTTCCCTGCTTGTTGGTAACGAAGACGATGGAGACTAATGCATGTTCTGGGCTCAATTTCAGTGAAAACAATAGAGGTAGCATTCATTATCAAAATGAAGAAAAAAAAGGGATAGTACCTGTGTACATCATCTCAGTAAGGCAACACTCTCAGCTCTGAGCCTATCCACTGCAACAGCCTTCCGGGAGCGATGCATTAAAGTATCTAATAGTTCACTGGTTGATAAATGATCATCTTTAAGTCTTTTGTCTAAAAGCAGCTACTGGCAACACACTCCATTGTGGGTGGCACATTCTGCTTGTGATGGAAGCTATTTATGGATGAAGCAGCGCTGTTTTGCCAGGAATAACTTAAAAGCACCATTAGCTCCGAGCAGATCCGATTCCAGAGCAACAAACTCTCTTTGTTTTTTCTGTTTTCTGAAGTTGCATTAAAAGTGAGCTCACGTTTCTCTGTGGGGTGCATGACACGATCCTGATCTGACTGAAAGGTCAGGTGATCTTGCAGATCTGTTGATGTGTGTTTGGCATTAGGTCATTGTTGCAGTGTTGTGAGGGTTGATCGCAGCTCGGCTGCAGAACAAAATATGTCCGATTGTTTTCACACTCTGGCATGTTTCTGGAATATGTTGTGTCAAATATGTGCAGATACCGTTATGTTCGTCCAGCTCATTTCCAATCTCCTGGCCCATTATCTTCTGTCGGCTGATGACAGCTGCTAGTGCATCCAAGCCTGCATCCTGGGCTGAACAGAGAGGAGAAAGAAAGTGAGATGACAAGAAACTTGGACATTAGGCACAGAAAGAAAGAAAAATCAAAGAGGTTTAAAAGAAAGCGAGAGAGAGAAAATAAAATCAAAAGCATTTTAGAAAGAGAGAAATAAAACTGGCTACTTCAGGATTCCGAGTTTGACATGTTCCCTACCACAGGAATTTTATTGCTCACCACATGTTTTGCCCAGCTCGACCAGGAATCCCACAGAGGTCTAGAAACCTCAGTGTGGTTTAACAGGATACTCTCATCTCAAACTGAGAAAAAGTGAAGCCATAATGGAAACACTGCAGTGAAATGTCAAATGGAGTCAAATAAATGACATGTGTGATAAAAATTAAACTTAGAATAATCCACTTCTACATGTTTACATTAGACTGAACAGAACAGCTTCAATTAAAATCTGGTTGTGTCTACGATTTGCTTACCGTCACTGAAAGCTCTTTCTAAATGTATAAATACAAATATTTAGAGACTCTGAGCCCCTCCCGGATCACCGAGCTTCTCACCCCATCCCTGCGGAGAAAACTCATTTCGGCCGCTTGTATTCGCAATCTTGTTCTTTCGGTCACTACCCACAGCTCGTGACCA
>JBAMHW010000004.1:6373222-6387138 GCA_037177495.1 Rhadinocentrus ornatus
CTGTGACCACCAAACACAGTTAAGACAACAAATAGTTAAAGACCAGGTACACAAAGTCCGAAAAATATGTAAACACACATATGAAGTATGTCTCCCCGTTCACAGACCGCATGAACAGACAAAACGACGACTCTACTGAAAGCTCACATCTCACAGATTCCACAGCTGGAAGGCTCATCTAGCTATTAACAAGGTTCACCGAACCAGAGGCAGAAGAAGTCCCAGTTTATGCTTCACATTTGTAAAACAGTCAGAAAACCTGTCTTACCTTTGCCAAAATGTTTCTCATTGTCTTTTGGGAGCTGTTTCCCACCAAAAAATCACAATGTTCTACCATCCGCATGGGTTTTGACAGATAAAAAGAAACGTCGGTTCTGTTTCTTCTTTCTTTACTTCCAGACAGAAAAGGTCTCTTCATTTAAATAAACCCGCTCTCTACCGATTACATCAGACACACCGCTGCAGTAGGGAAGGGAGACACGACTGCATGTTTCTGTGATTAAAAAAATAAATAAAAAAATGAACGCCGTTAATTAATCATTGAGTTAACGCGCGATTAACGCGTTAACGTGCCCAGCACTAGTTTTTTTTTTATCCCACTTTACCATAGAGTATCTCGACTGAACGCTCTTGTTTCTTGCGGAGCGATCTCTCTCGTATGATACTTGACAGCAGCATGTTGCAGCACGAGAGCTAAACCACTTAACCTGTGCGAGCCGGTATGCCGCATTCGTTTTGTTTAACAGGGCTGCAAACTCTCGCATTTGAGTGGCTTCTTACGCGCTCACACTAAACCTCAGATTTCTCACACTAAAATACACATTAAGAGCAATGCCGACTAATGGTGTAAAATGCTCTTTAGAAATTAAAGTTAATTGATCTTTAAAAGGGTGTACTTGCATTATTATGGCATTGTCATTATATTAGTTGAAAATGGTCTCAAAATGATAATATTATTGCTTTGCGCAATGTTATCGCTTATCACAATAATTTCTGAGAAAATTAATCGCACAGCAAAATTTGTTATCGTGACAGGTCTGAGTGTAACACTAGTTTGTATAATTACCATCAATGATTCTTTGTTGCTGCTGTTTAATCTCCCCACAGGTCAGCCCTTTGGTCTCCTCTGATTCGTTGATCAGCCAAGGGTTGGCCACACCACTTCCACTGGCTGCTGCCCCTCCAGCCATCAATGAAGACCTGTGGTTCATAATTACTAAAGTTAGACATTTATAACACTTAGATTCGGTGACCTATGAGCAGGGACCAAGCAGTACACGACAATCACATCAGAATTGTCTAATTAGAATTGTCCCATTGTCCACCCCTACTTCTCGCACATCATGTTTCAGTGGCACAGTCAATACACCTGCTTGGAATGGAAGCACAGTGAACATAAGCACAACTGTTTAAAAAAACAAAAAAAACTTGAAAGGTTCATGTTCACTTGTCTTAAATCTGTGATTATTTATCTGTCACAGGAAACGGGACCACTAAGGCTGTCACTCCTGACAGATGGACTTCTCAACTGTGCGGTGGGTCTCTGAATTTAATCGCGTCACTGATGACATGGTGTCTGCTGGTTGAGTACAGGTAAAGTGGCTTGAACCATATAAAAGTTTATCAGAGATGGAGGATAGCAGATTTAGTGTAGTTATTTACCACTATGTGCTGTTTGAGCATTTTGATTTTAAGGAAACATTTCTGAAGTAGGCAAGAAAGGAGGGTGAGGCTATTCTCAATGCAGGCAGGCTGAGGTGGATACCATCAAGAGCAGTAGGTGAGAAATGTCTTTCAGTCTAATCTTTCTAATATGTTTGATTGCTGTGAAGCTATGTGCCAAACCTGCACTTCCTCCATGCTAGCGCCCATTGTGTGAAGATCCAATTAAGAAGTCAGGGGGGAGCACCAAAAATCAGTCAGGCACATCTCTTGGCAGCCACAAAGCACTTGACTGTCACCACTGAGGCCTGAGCATCCAGGTCCTGACTGAGCGACTTGGACAGGCGAGATTTAACCAATTACAACAATTTCCTATGCAATCAGATTTAAAGGAAAGGTTACAGAGTAATGGAGTAAAGGTGAACTAAGCCTTCAAACATAGGCGCCACAGCTTTCTTTAGCACAGTCTGAAATGGAGATGCCTTGAATTTGTTATTTTCAAGATAAATTGAAGTCCCTTCAGCAACCCTTATGCCACTACTTCTACCCAAATTTCTCACCAAAGAAGAAAAAAAATGTGGCTTAGATCATCCAAGCATGGCCAATCCATCCCCTCCCACATTCTGTCTTCAGCAGACCACACAGCAGGACCGGGTCCAACGTCTACCTTCAAATCCAAATTACCCACCACATATCACTATTAACGACCACATGATTCCCGTTTGCCAAGCTAATTTATTAGCAAATGTCGCTAGAGATTTTTTTTTCCTTCTTTTTACGAAGACTTATATGCAATTGGGTGTGTGGTCTTGAAACATGAAAGCCTGTATAAAGCTCCACTAAGTAGATCAATCCAAAAACCATAGATGGAGGGGGATATCAGAGAAAGGCCCTCTCATATCAAGGCATCAAACATATTTAAATCCTTCTTTTGTTTTTTAATTCTAAATAATATCTATAACCACAGAGCCATTATGTGCTGCACAAGATGTTTTTTCTGTCCATGCTTGTAGCCTCTGTGGTGTTTTAAAACACTAACTCAAAACATTTACAAGCCAAATGAAGTGAGAATTAACAACACGATATCATTTCCTTTTACAGTAAAAACCAATATCACCTGTGCCATGCTAGCTTAAACGTAATGACAACATGTTACTTCAAATTATCTCACTGACATTTCATCAAATCAAAAATATATCAACTCTCTTTTCCAACTCTTTATCTCAACAAACTGTACAGCATATAGTAACTTAAAAAAAATCAAATTTCTTCTGTCTTGATTCATCAAGACACACTCGCTCATCATAAAAATGTGTGTGCGGATTTCAAAGAGGTGCCAAGTGTGTGATGAACAGCCCAAAGCAAGCATATCTAATGAAAAAGAATTGGCCATGAAGCTGTCAAAATGGCAGATATACAGACTTCCTCCTAAATGATAGCATGGTGATAGGTCACAGCACACGGGGTCATACCGGATGTACAAAGACTTTCACAGAAAGTTAGTGAGCGGTAACATCTCATCAAAGCAGAGTCTATGACCCCTCTGGTCCGGAACATAGACAAGAAAACGAGAAATCATTATTTTAATTGGGCAGCCATAGAGTTGGTTGTAATAATGAGAATTCAGAAAGAGAGATCACAAAATGAAGGATGGCGTGTTCTAAGCAGAATGCCCCCCTTCAAACTTTACAAGGTTATGTTTGGTTTGGCCCCACAGACAACTGGGGGGGGGATGCATGTATGCATTAAAATGTTGATACACAGCTGAATTTTTAATGTTGATCTCATTGTTAAATCTCAATCATGTTCTCCCACTTCTAAATGGCAAAAGGTGATGAGATTTGTAAAAAGCAAACTCTCTTAACATTTTATCCCAGTAAAATGAGCTAATTTATCCAGATGTTGATACCTGGTGGGCTCCGGCTCTGTGATGTCTCCCTTGAAAGTGGCATTGAGCCGTTTCTCTCTGGTTAGCAGGTCATCAATGAGATTCTGCCTCCTGTCAGCTTCTGACTGCATTCTGATAAGGCCGTATTAAGATCAAAAAGTTACTTTAATGGTAGTTGACAAACAGCATTCCTAACACATTTCTTTTAGTTAAGGATGTCTGACGAGATTCCTTTTTATGAACCTATAACGCCCTCTATGGGGATGCCAGTGTTAATGCAGTTGGAAACAAACTCCAGCCCAGACTGTAATCTCAGTCTTGTGACTCGGAGAGCTTGGTACATTGCCAGAGAAAAGGATACATGCGCCGAGAGGACGAGGTTCGCAACAAGCCCTCTTTGAGCTGGGCAATATTCTGTTTGAGCTTCTGGAGTGACGCCCGTAGTGTCATGTTTAACTGAAAAGACAGAGAGCATTAACATTTTTGAACGCAGCATCTGTGTGTTTGTTGTTTAAGACAGACAGTAATACCTTACCTTTGCAGGGTTTCCCCCTGTTCTCTGCTGCTTGTTCCTTTCATGGATGTTTTCTGCTATTTCCTGTGCCAGGCGACAAGTGGCATCATAATTCTGTAACCTGTAGATTAATTACATAAGAATGTAAATTGACTTGCCATTATTGTCACAGAATATAGAGCAGCCACAGACAAATTTGGAGAAATAACTTGATAACATGTTGGCAGTTGTTATAGACATATTTTTCAATTAAACTTTTAAAGACTATTTCAACTATGGAAACACTAATTTTGGGAAACATTTTTAACATTTAAGGATTGCCTTGTTGATGATATTGCAAATAATGCGATCACATCATTTACTATATGAAAACACTGCACGGACCCAATGAATCAAAAGCTTAAACTCGTATTTAATTCAGCGCTATTCTGTGTATTTGTGTTTGGTTTGTAGTTAATCATATACAAAAAGTATGCACTATATAATGTTTTTTGCATAGCCCGTCGTTACAAAATTTATCAAAAGAATAAATACTAAAATAGCCACACTCTTGAGTAATTACTGAGTAATTACCCAGTAAAAAGTGAACGCTGTGTTTGGCTAATCTTAATCAGGAACTAGCTAACAACTTTAGCTAACTGGGCAGACAGCAGATACCGACGCAGAAAACTACATTTCTTGATGTCCATTATACACCCGAGACAGTTTATTCTAACACTCAAAGGCATAACCTACCAGGGATCCTGCGACATCGTGATAAAAGTAAAGTATGAGGAGAAATCCCACTTTGAGTCTGAACCGCTCAACAATAATCACCAGCAAGCTGTCTCTTGTTTTGGATGTGATGTCACTACGGCACGCAGTTAGGCCCAGTAGGCACCAGAGCTGCGTTTCTATGGCGAACGAAATGTGGAATACCTGCGTGCGTCTAACATCTTTCAGAAGTACGTAATAATATTTATTTAGCGTTTACAGAATATAAAATAAGTCAATTCAACCTTAATTAAACCAATTATTCCGAAGACAGATCGCAAAATAACAAGAAATTGCTACATCCACATCACTTTCCTTAACCTAGCCAATGTAGCAGCAGCGCTTAAGAAAAAGGAGCGAATGGAATCTCATTTCGGACACTTGCAAATTGAAAATATTCACACAATTTCTCACAATCATAAGATTTAAAGTCAGAATTATTATAATACGAATTCATTTATGAGATTCAACCAAGAGATGCAATTAAGAGATTAAAGACAGTCATCATTCAAAGTTATAATTGTCAGATTAAAATCCTAATAATGACATTTAGTTATTATTATGAGACTCATAGTCAAATTGGATATGAGATAAAGAGTTATAATTATTAAATAAAAACGCAATTATGAGATTCAAAGTTACAATTAAATAAAAAGTCATTATTGAGAGATTCAAAGTCAAAACTGTAAGATTTTTACATGATTTCTAAGATGCCTATTTGTGGAAGAACAGCAACATGCTGAGCTCCAGTAATGGCTCGTCTGTGAATGTTTCTTGTGGAACAAATTAAGGTTCTTCTAGGTAACCCGTTAGAGGAGATGAAGATCTGCCTCTCCAACAGGGAGCTACTTTCAGGCAAGGACATGCGGTCTGTGGAGAACACTGTGGTCGCAATGCAGGGGCCACAGACATGACTAACCCTAACCTTATGCCCCACAGCACCAGCTTTTCAGTGGGATGTTGAAGGGATGCCTGTCTGTTGACACTGTGGTGTAGCAGCACCACAGTGTCACTACCTGGTGGTGTAGCAGCAAGCCAAGTTTAATGTCAGTGCCCACATAGACCATCAGAGCCTCTGCTTTTTTTTACATCACCTAAAGCTGAGCGCCTAGTAGTGGGGGTAGGCACCCAATAAATTTTATGGATGTCCTATACCCTTTGTGCTGGGTTTTAGGTCACCTTGTTGAGTAAGAGCATGTTAAGAAAAAATTTGGAGGGAACACGTCTTATGGATGATGCCCCCGTGGCTGGCCTACACGCTGGTAATGGACTGAATATTCCCTACGTGGGCTATAGGCATGTTACTGTGACTGTTGAGTGCTTGGGGCCAGAAAAGAGTATTCTGTTAATGAACATTGTTACATTTATGTTGTCTGCTCTTTCCCAGTGAACCCACCCAGAACACACTGCTTTCAGTACCATCATACCATCTACAGAGGGGCAACAGAAGAAAAAAGAGCAAGGATTCCAGGGAAACCCACCTGACTCAAATGTTCTGCACAGTGTCTGTGTGACAGAGCAGGAACCTGGAGGTGCCAACCGACTGCAGAATATACTGGAACCGAAAGGAAAATAAGCATCCCTGTTGACAGATGAGTACAAAAGACCATGTATGCCTGTACATATTTGTGAGTGGGTCGCTGACTAATCTTTTGTGTGTCTGAAGACCTCCCTTCTTCTCACTTGCAGCGATCAGGACGCAGCAATGGCTAGATCAACCTGATTAAGTACTTGATCGACCTAATTTTGATGAATTGCAGTATGTGCTGGGAACACAGAAATAAGTGCTGAGACCTTGAGGTTATTCGTGTTCCACTCACGTATTTCTGTGAGATCAGGTTGGCCAGACTGTGTGAAACCCAACAGCAGCAGAAGCACAGGACATTTAAAAGTCTCCTAATCATCGGATTTTTGTGGTTACTAGATAATTCAAGTGGCCGTGTAGACAGCGTAATCTGATATCATATAATGGAAGGAATCTGATGATGAGAAACTAGATTAACCCACCTAGATTTCTCCCCAATACTCCAAAATCTTTGTGCATGTATCAGTAGATCTGATTTAGTTAGACTTTAACATCTGTGCATGTGTGTCGATGTTATCTTTTCAGCATCTTCTGTTAAAAAGATGGATGTGACACAGTCTCAGTGTAAGTGAAAAACAAAAGAAAAGCACAATGACGGGCAGCAAAGGGAAGTCGGAGTATAAACTAAGCAAAAAATTCAAATGTAGTCTATTTTCAGGCTTATTTGTGCCCATATTAGCAGCTAAGACCATGGGCCCTACCATGAACAATCCGATACCAAGTAAATCCAGGGCAAGTATCACCGAAACCAGCACGATACCATAATATATGTCATCCACAAATTGTTAATAGTCTGAATGACAAATATATGAGAAATGTTTCTTTACTTTTTGAATACAAGCCTGCTTTTGTTTACTTCTGTCTTAGTACGTGAAAAGCACTTTTATTTTTTCTTTTGTTATTGTGGCATTACATGTAGCACCCATTTATGAGGTAAGTTGTCTGAGAGGTTTCATGTTGTGTAACCAAGCATGGTTGTGTTTGAATGAAAACATATATATGTTGTACAAAATAATAGACGTTAGAGGACTTCTTGGAATACAGCCACCATCTGATTTCCCTCATTTAATCCAAAAACTGATTCAATGTGATGGTTAATAAATGAAGCTTAAATCTTTCAGCTGTTTGGTAATTATAAAAGCAAAGAGGAGCCTGATAGTGAAAAGTGAGTGAATGTGATGTAAGAAGTTTATTAAGGACAGTTGACGATGTATATAATAAATCGTTTCTTTCTTTGGCAATTGGATGTGCTGTTTTTGTCACTGATGGATGAGGGTGGCTCTGTGGATGTTGTTCAGAGATTTCTCAGAAACACACATTGTGTGTTGCCAAAGTTAAAACTGGAAAATCAATGGAACTTTTCCCTTCAGTGCCTGAATCACCACAAACAAACCGAGCTTCAGTCACGTGACCGCAACTTTCTGGCTTATATAAAAACATCTCATCGCCTGAAAGCACATCTGGTCAGAAGAGCCATAATTTAACAATAAGACGAGATGATTCATGTTTCGAGGGTGCTGGAGTTCTCCAATTTTGGGAACATTAATTCTACCTCTCCCACATCCTCTGATCAAAACCTGAAACCTGTGGCTGCAGGCAGAAGGCAAAGGTCCCGTTCCTATTATAGCCCAGAGGACAGTAACAATTATGATTTGCAGGCAAAAACAGAGGAAAACAGCCTACGACCTCGCTCCAGGTATGTTTTCCTTTTAAACTTTAATTTTGTGCTCTTTCATTTTTCATATTAGATTAATAAACAGACAGAATAATGTATTTTACTAATATTAATTATACAAATTTGTGTTTCAATGCTGTGATATAGCATTCCCAACATGACAAACAACTATTATTATTGATTGAATAATACATACATATAATATATACCGGATCAAATCTTGTTTAGGTCTTTTTACTCTTTTGAATCGTCCGAGCTGCACTTTGACTACGACCCGGGAGACTTTTCACGATCCAGTCAACTGAGATGTAAAGAAAGCTCATTATTTAGGAATCAAGTATCCAAAAATGAGGACAGAAACAAGGATGGGTCTGGTGTTCAAGTCACCCCTAAGAGAGTAAAGTCCAAACCAAGCAAGCATTCAAAAAATGGTAATAAAATAAAATTTTAGAATGTAATGCACAGAAATGCAGTAATGCAGAGAAAAAATAAAACATAAGCACTTCTTTAGGGAAATACATACTAGAACTATGTGTTTCTTTCTCACTCAGCCTCTAAGGTCCATGTCAAGTCAGTATTTATGATGACCATCTCTGAACTGGACAACTGGGAGATTTGCTCCAGCTCTGGGATGAAGTATGGGCAGTTTGTGGACTGGGAGAAGATTGATCCTGAAGCAGCGACACGGTACCAGCAGATCCTGATGAGTAGCCACCAGCAGTTGAAAACTATGGGCCGTGAGGGGTTCTGGGCCATGCCGCACACGCTACGAGCCAAAGCGTATTATCACATCATCCACAGCATCAATTCCAGGTTAAAACTGTTGAAGTGAAGATCAGAAATGTAAACTGTTTAGCATGAAAGCATCCATTTGATTGGTTGTACTTTAGTACTATTCAATTTAACCTCACATAATGAATTATTTGACTGTGTATTGATGTCTCCAACAGGGCTGTCGCTCCAGACAGAGAGGTCTACCATGAGCTGGCCAATAAGCTTTTTGGGGAGTATAAAAAGAGCAACCATCCAGTCCCAGAGTACATGGAAGACGGAGAAATACCAAGGTAGGTCTAATAATCTAATCCCTGGTTGAATAATACATTGGAAATCACTGAGTAGGTTTTCAGGATCATGTTGCATGAACTCTTAGAGTTGACTAGCTAGACAAGCTTGTAGCTACCTGCTCTGAAACTTCTAACCTTTTTTGTTTATTTTTATCATGATTCTGAATCAGAGAGAGAATTTTGCACTTTATATAACAAAGCTAAAGGATATTAGATAAAATAACACTATAAGTAAAGCAGATTTTTATTATTGCTGTTATTATTATTAATTTATTTAAATATTAATTTACTTATTTATAACTGCAACCTTGCAAAAGAAAAGGCAAGGCCTTTTGAGGGAGTGGCAATAAAAAGGCTATAAAATAACCAAAACAAATTACATCTCAAATACAGAATCTTAACACCGGATTGAGTAAACAAATTTACAAGATAATAGGAGGGACAAAGACTAAAATAGACACAGCAAGGTAGCCAAAAGGAAGGGTTAGCAATCTGGGATGAAAGCTTTAAAAGCTGCCTTGGAGATGAAATAATGAATCTCAGTTCATGAATAAACACTGACAAAGTGTGTATAAATATGTATACTATAAATAAGCAACCTGTCTGAAAGGATTGGTAGAAAATATTTTAATTTATAAACAATATATTACATATACATATATATAAATATATATATGTGTGTGTGTGTGTGTGTGTAAAGGCTCCAGCCCCGAAACCCTGAACTGAAATGAGCAGAAATAAAAAATAAATAGATGGATGTTAATATCCAAAAATGTAATATTTAAACCTACAGTTTTGCACACAATTACATTCAAATGTTTTTCCATTAATCAGATGTATAAATTAAACAGCATAAAGAACAACTTATCCATAATTAACATTATATTTGCACTTCAAACTAACATGATCTGATGACATTAAAACAACACATCTAATAGATGTGTTGTTTTAAATATAGGGATTAAGGCACAAATGAAGGGTGAGAGTGTCATCCTTTCATCGAATTGTGTGAAATGACAATCAACACAAGGAGGGACTCACTGTGACAGAAAGAACTAAAACCAGGGTGTTCAAATAAAGATAAATTTGTGGAAATTAAAGGAGACTGCAGAACATTGTTATATTTACTCCATGATGAAAAGAACGTTAGATAAATCAAATCTTTACACGATTCATGCATTATGATAGCTTTATGGTACAGATTCAGGATTTTATGGCCATTCATTATCATGCTATGCCGTACCTTTAACAATACCCCCTATCCCTAAAAAAAGAGAAAAGTAATTTAAAATGTAAACACCTTGCACTGTGTTTATTCTAAAGGCCAGCTTTGTGTACACTTCACACAAGTGGTATGATTGCCCGTGACATGTTGATATGTGCTGACTTCTCCATTTCTGACCAAAGATGCATACTATTTTTTCTTTCCAGATACTGTCTCAACAAAGTAGGCTTAAACTCTGTCAGAAAGATCCTTCTTTGTATTGGCAACTACTTCCCAGACATGAGCTTCTGCCCCATCCTTCCTGCCTTGGTCTCGCTCATCCTCCATTTCAGCGAGGATGAAGCTGAATGTTTCTACAGTGTGTCCCGACTTATCTGCTACAAAGATCCCAACAAGCGTTACATTGACCAGAGTTTCCTCACCTACCGTGCTTCCTGCATGACATTCGGGGACCTTGCCAATAGGTGCTGCAGAGGTATTCGTAAGCTTATCGCCAGCTCTCACCAGAACCTTTTTGAGTTTTACTCTGACTGGATCATGTGGATTTTTGCGGACCTTCCATTCACATATGCCATCAGAGTTTTGGATGTCTACCTCCTGGAAGGCTACAAGGTTCTCTACAGGTTTGTACGTGGCATGTCATTTTCTTGAAAAAAATTTAGATGTAAAAATAAACAAGAGGGTTAAAAAATGTCAGTATTACTCTTTATAGGGTGGCATTGGCTTTGCTCGACCTCTACAAGGTATCCGTGTCATCTCGAGTGGCAGATGTGGAGGATTTCAGAACGGATATGAAAAGTTTCGTGCAGAATGTATCTCGCCACTGCACGGCTGAGAAGCTCTTTGAAAAAGCCTTTATGATTCCAATAGCCACACGGAGAGAGCTTAACCTCCTGTTCATTGCCAACAAGGATTTCCTGATGCAGAGAGGTGTCGGCACATACCAAAAGAGGTAGGTGCACATTCTGGTAGACCCACCAATGAGAGGCTAGAACGTAAAAAATAACTGTTGGAACAGAACTTCTTATGAGGTATGGAATATTTGTAGAAAACTAATTATTCAGGTTGTGACTCAGGTGAATCCCATTTTTAACATATCATCACTGTGTTTAATGCTCCTAAAGGCAGACGGTGGGGCCTGTTGACTTCCACAAATTCAGCTCTGGTGTAGTAACAGAGACGGAGATGAGGGTCGTCTGGGCCTGGATCCCAGAGCGTTTTGCCCTGTTCAGTCCCGTTAGGTTGTTTAGTTCTGCTGAACACGGAAGAAGTCTTGCCTCGTAAGTAAGCTATGTGCCTTTCTTTACCTAGATCCAGAAAATAAGCTTGATATGATGTTATGTTATTGACATTGATAGAAAATGTTGTGTTGGCTATTACCTTGTGGCCACAAGGTAATAGACAAGTTCTTTTTTTAATTTTATTTTAAACTTGGGATGAATTATAATGATATCCTGCTATCTGATGTGACGGAGCACAGAGTCATATCAATAGAAACTTAATTTGAGAGCTAAAGTGCACAGTTTGATACTAAAAGAAAATGCGGACATTGGGCGAGTTGTTGATTTATTAATAACATGTGGCTTAGACTTAGTAAGTCATGACTACACAATAAGATCTCGTTCCCACCCATAAATAATCTGCAGCTACACAGTAGAATATATTTTCCTCCACTATCACCAGACGAACTCTGAAGTATTTAATGAAGACGGAAACGTCATTATGATCACCATTTGCAAACCACAAAGTCTTTTCCATAAAAACTATCAAACTCTCTGGTTAATCGTACGTCACAGCAGCAGCAACTGAATTATTTGCACCGCTGACACATTTGCATTAAGTGCAAAATTAAAGTCATTTGATGTACATTGTGACAAAATTTGACATGTCCATATTTCCAAATCATGGAGCAGAAACTGTGTGATGGTACTTTTACTTTGTTGGGCTCTGACCACCAACCAGTTGGCATTTATTGTTGAGTTTAAATATGGGGAATTTTGTTTTTGTGTGTTTTTTGATCCCTAACCCCAACCACATATTAATTAATGTATAATCCTGTATGTTTTAAGCCTAGTGAGACTGAAGTTCTGGATGGGGTTTTAAGTGTGTTTGACGGAGTGACAGTCACTGTTTTCTAAATGCAAATTGGAAATTTCCAAATTTCCATAAGAAAAAATAGTCACATAATGTTTGTGAAGACTTAAAGATGTAGTAATCTAACCATTTTGCAGCCTTTTTGGTAAAAGTATATTTATCAATTTGATCAGTTATTAGAAATTTTAAAGCAGCAAGTGTTTTTTCTCTCATTTAGACTTTATTCACATGTGGAAGGACATGAACCAGCACTCCTGATGATTAAAACAGTGGATGAAGAGGTAACATTAGGCAACATTGTAAAAATGGAATTAAACCTCATTATTGTATGTACTTTTTCTTCTGATTTAACTTGAGAGTTAAACATAAATAAATCAAAATATGGTAAGAACCTCAGTTTTCTATGCCAATAATATATATATATATATATATATATATATATATATATATGTGTGTGTGTGTGTTCTTCCATTCCTCAGGTATTTGGAGCATTCTTGTCAACTGACGTGATAGAAAGAAAAAATCAGGACTCTGAGGGACTTACGTATTTTGGAACTGGGGAGTGTTTTGTTTTTACGGTGAGCTATAGTCTTATCTTTATTTTATATTTAGTTATTTTTTGTCAACATAATGAAAAATAGTTTAAGGTACATATATGCTCCATGTGAATGTACATGTGCCTGTCGCAGTGGA
Source organism: Rhadinocentrus ornatus (assembly GCA_037177495.1). Lineage (NCBI taxonomy): Eukaryota > Metazoa > Chordata > Actinopteri > Atheriniformes > Melanotaeniidae > Rhadinocentrus > Rhadinocentrus ornatus. Next base: position 6,386,376 of record JBAMHW010000004.1, read on the forward strand.
AATCCTTGAACTCATTGGTTGACACCATCAAACTTGATAAAGGAGTCCCATCAAGCCTCTTTTGCCTGTGGGACTCCGGAGGGAGCTGATGGGCATTGGCAGGCTAAGCAGATTGTGGCTTAAGCGGCTGGTGAGGCAAAAACTCAGGCATTGAGGGAGTTTGGAGAGCCTTGGAGAATGACTTTCGGATGGCTTTAAAGGAGATTGTAGTCCACCATCTGACGGCTCAGGAGGGGGAAGCAGTGCTCCATCAACACTGTGTACAGTGGGGATGGGGGGCTACTGACCTGGACTTGGGACATTGTGGGTCGGTGGAGGAATGTCTTCAAAGACCTCCTTAATACCACCAACACGTCTTCAAACGAGGAAGCAGAATCCATTGATACTGTAGTGGGCTCTCCTATCTCTGGTACTGAGGTGGCAGGGCCCCAGGGGTGGATGAGGTGCACCCGGAGTTCCTTAAGGCTCTGGTTGCTGTAGAACTGTCTTTGTTGACACACCTCTGCAGCATTGCATGGACATCGGGGACAGTTCCCCTGGACTGACAGACTGGGGTGGTGATCCCTCTCTTTAAAAAGGGGGACCGAAGGGTGTGCCCAAACTACAGGGGGATCACACTCTTCAGCCTCCCTAGTAAGGTCTATTCAAGGGTGCTGGAGATGTCATGATCTCACGGGGTTATTTCTGGGTTTTTGTCATGTTTAGTTTCTGTTTAGTTCATGGGTTAGGTGTTTTGGGGTTTTGGCACGTGTAGTTCAGTTTT
>JBAMHW010000004.1:6392188-6411842 GCA_037177495.1 Rhadinocentrus ornatus
CTGGACAGGTCACCAGTCCATCGCAGGGCCAACATATATAGGGACATACAACCATTCACGCACACACTCATTCCTAATTCACGCACACACTCATTCCTCATTCAACTTGATTATGAGCAAAATAATTGTATGATTGTTTTTAAGGGAATTATATATTAATGAAGATATAATTAGCCTAACAAATTAAATGAAAACACTTAATTACTCCATTTTTTGTTTAAATAAGAGCTCTGTCATATATTATAAAACCATACCGTATCTTGGTGAATGAAGTGATATGAGTCCAGCTGCTGGAAACAGCTGCTCAGCTGAAGATGATGTCCATAAATACAATGACTTCATCGGTATTAACAGACTCTGCTCAAATGATGTTGCAGTTTATCATTGTTGTTAGAGTTCCTCTAAATGTGTAAGGTCCCAAACATCAATACACAGTTTGGGGATGAGTCTTTAAGAGCAACTAGGAAAAGCTGTCAGACAACACCTCTGAGGGATCACTCACAGATGTCAGGTTACTGTCCTCATCAATCAATTACAAACAGACAATAAACCATTAACATTCCCGTTGATTATATTTATTTGTTAAAGCTCAGTCTCATATTCACTGTTGCTTTTATTCACTGCTTTAAAATATGATGTGATGTTATAATTTGCCTCCATGTGTGTTTGTGTTGCATGTAAACAGGCAGCAGCCATGGGCCCAGACAACACACTAGACATTAAAACAGAGTCTGCAGAGGACAGTATGTATTCATTTTTTTTTTTTCTTAGTTTCTTTCATGCAGTGAACACTCAATTTCAGACTATCTATCTTTCTAGCTATCTAGCTAGCTATATTGCCGCATTTACGTAAATAAAAACCAGTATTCAGTGAAAACCTGGGTGTCTTATAGTGGACAGGACTTAGGTTGTCCAGGCCATTCCCACACAGACCTTTTTTTTTTACCAGTATGTTAACATGTTTAATACACTGACCGAGCCTACTCATCCCTGCATAGTTCCTTCCAGCTACTTCCATCAGTCCACTGTTATGAAGTACCCCCTGTTAAGATAAACATATACATCTGTTTCCACTGCTGTTAGAACATTAAATAGTAAGTTTCTTCAATAATATTCCCTTTCTTTTTATTGCACTTGTCACGTTTTATCTAATTTGAATTTTTTTTTTATTTTGTTTATTTGTTGGTTTTTTTGCTTGTAGTATAGGAACACTTTGAAATAGATAAATAACATAAAGAAAAAATCCTTTCAGCAATAATCTCGCAAAAATAGAGAATTGGTAGCGGAGGATCTGTTTTCCAAAGTTTTAGCCAAACGTCATGTGAAATGATGGCGTTAGCTTCTTTTTCCCACCGCTGTCTGATAGTCTGTTGATTTCTTACTCATGGATGTAAAGTTTGCCAATTTTGTATTTTTTAAGGATTAAGCATCCATAAATATCTGTATAATCCCTGAGTTTACATCCTGGGCAGGAGTTCTTATTTCCCATTACAGTGTTTTGTATCTGGAATGCTTCAGGAAACATGTCCAGGCAGCTTCAGCCCAGAGCAGACTGTATTTTCTCTAGCATGTAAGCCATGCCCAAGACGATTCTCTGAGAATGACAGATGATAAAGTTTTTTTGATTCTGGATAGTATGCCCAAGCCCTCCCAAGAACAGATGGGTTTCTGTCATGTTACATTTTAATTTGATTTGGTGTAAGAAGTATTAAGAGTGCATTCACAGTTTGTCCGGGTAATAGTCGGTCATCCCGTCCGCTATTTCTTTTATCCATCAGTCCAAAAGTTAAACTTTTTTTTTTATGAACTTGAGGGAAATTATGAGCGAAATAGAAATATCTTTTAAAAACAACAAAACGGCAGCATAGTTTTGCACATCTACCAGATAATTCAGGAATGAACATAGCTTGTTCCCAGGGTGCACTTGGAGCTGGTAAAAACTGCTTTCTTCTTCTATGGTTCCTGTTCATGAAATAAGCTTCAAATACCATCATCTTACATACTGTGAAGGGTCTTTTAAGAATTATCCTAAAGAAAAACTTGTCTAATATAGTTTTTATTAAATTTTCCCCCCTTTTTGATTATATAACATTTAAATAGTCATTTTATGTGACGTTTTAATGTTTATGTGACCTTAGTGACCAGGACTTGCAGGAAGAAAGGGAAGGAATCTCAGTAGCTACGTTTACATAGAGAAATATTTCTACATTTCTGTTTTGCTGCCGCCATGTTTTAAGTCTTCTCTGAAGCTCAATACGTCACTTAATACCCACCTGGTTCAAGCATGAGCAGAAACAAAATACAGCACAGAAAGAATCAGAATGAGTGTAGAGATGTTTTTTTTTTTTTGTCCTGCTGATCCGATTGTAAAAAGGTTTAAACCACCGCTCTTCGTTAGATTGATAACTCTTTCCTATCGACAATCGGATCAGCTGAGGTGTTACATGATAATTTTTTTTCTAATTGGACTCTTGATTGGATTAAAAGGGCTCCATGTAAATGCAGCTAAAGAAACTTTCCTGGCTAAATAAAGGACAAATAAAAAAATAAATAAATGCAACATCAAAGTGAAAGCGAGGCACAAGTTGTCTATGTTTACATTTTTTATTTTTCGGCCTTAAAATAAGGCATTTTATAAGCCTACAACACAAGGATTACAAACTCCAGTCCTTAAGGGCCACTGTGGTGCAGGTTTTAGATGTTTTCCTGCTGCAACACCAGATTCAAATCAAATGGATCCAACAGCTTGTCACATGCTGCACAGTGATCCATTCATTTGAGTCAGGTTTGTTTAGCTAGGGAAACATGTAAAACCTGCAGGACCCTCGGGGACTGAAGTCTGGGATCCTGGTTATACAAGCCATGCAAATAATGAAAACTAGAAGTTAAAGTCAGCCTCCAAAGGCTCAATCTGTGTTGGAGGAAATTCTGTAATTTGTTGAGGTTTGTTACAATGTTTAGGAACTGGTTGAATATTGAATTCCCGTTCAGTCGCTACTCACTCATTGTAACCCATCTGATTAATTCTGTTTTTGTTTTTTCCCTGAGTATTTATAAAGTTTCTTTTTTGTCAGACTAAAACTAATCAATGTTCTGCTTTTTTTTTTTTGCTTTTTGTCCCATTAGGTTCAGGAGTTGCTGAAATGAAGGTAATCCCACAATCAGATTCCAATGATGCTTCAGCTGCATCTGAGCCTGAGAACTCCAAACAACCAGAGAGCAGAACATCAGACAAGTGCTACTCCTGCGCCGTCTGCAGGAAGATCTTTGACAGACCATCAAAGCTAGAGAGGCACAAAGTAGTCCACTCCAGGGAGCCCAAAACACTTCACCAGTGTCCGCATTGCGAGAAGAGCTTCACTCAACAAGAAAAGCTGCTCCGACACCAAAACTGCCACAACAGAACAAACAAGCATCCCTGTCCTGATTGTGGGAAAGTCTTCAACAGGCCTTCGAAGCTGGAGAGGCATAAACCCACACACTCAAAGAAACCGAGGGTCCCCCATCAGTGCTCATACTGTATGAAGACATTTAGTAAGCTGAACAAACTTGTCCGCCACAAGCGAATGCACACGGGTGAGAAACCTTTCACCTGCCCCGTCTGTGGAAAGGGATTCTCTGAGTCAGGTCACTGCAAAGCACACGAAAAGACCCACGAGGATCAGCCAGAGAAGCCTCACTGCTGCCCGGACTGTGGCATGCGCTTCTTTAAAGCCTCCGAGCTCCGTCGGCACCTCCGTTCCCACACGGGAGAGAAACCTTTCAGGTGCACGCTGTGCGAGAGCTGCTTTTCCCGCTCAGAGGGTCTCAAAAGACACATGAGAAGCCACACGGGGGAGAGGCCGTACAAATGCATCATCTGCGGAAAAGGATTTTACTCCCGCCAGGATTTAAACACTCATGGATTGATTCACTCAGGAGAGAAGCCACATCTTTGCCCCGTGTGCGGCAAAGGCTTCTCACAGCTGGGCAATATGAAAGAGCATGAGCAAAACGTCCATATTAAGTCAGAGAAGTACATTTGCAATGAGTGTGGGGCCACTTTCACTCGGTACAAGTCGATGACGAAGCATCAGCGAACACACACGGGAGAGAGGCCCTACCTGTGCCTCACCTGTGGTCGCAGGTTTTCATGGAGCCATTCCCTCAGTAGACACAGAAGGACACACGCACATCAACAGATGTGTTTGGACACGTCGAAAGACTTATTAAGTTTTGAAGGACCATCTGAGAATCCCAGTAGTTGAAAAATAAAGAATGAGATTAATTCATCTTCTATTAACTTTCCTAAAGAGACAGTTGAGCAAAGTTGTGTGTTTAGGAAATTGTTGCATGCTTTTAATTGTTAACATTAGAGTTATTTATCAAAACCGTTCACATCTTCCTTGGATAGCAGATTTCAACCTGATGACTAAGGAATCTTTTGTTTTTAAACCTTAGGTTGAGTCATTATAAGATTTGTTACAACCAAAGTGAAACTTGTAATCGTTCAAAACTGAACCATTCAGATTTGTGAAGACTTGAGTGTAAGTTGAAGTTTTTTGCTGTTATAAGTCTGTAAAACTGTTTAATTTTTATTGAGATGTATAGCACTTAGGATGTAATTGTGTAATCCACTGATTTTTTTCTCATGGTGCATGGAGCTCACTGTCAATAAAGGTATTTACTTTTCTGTATTCACTGCATTGTAAAACCACACAGGGACCCTTATCAGTTCTTTAAAAATTTTTAAAACAAGCTGTGAACCAACATAATACAATGTGTAATTATTTGTTTAACAAAAACCGAGGTAGAAAGCGGAAGCATGGTGATCCAAAAACTTGTAGAACCATCATGAGCCAGGGTTTAGATAATTTAGGGCCTTTTTCATTCGTTTATTAATTTATTTTCTGTACCACTTAGTCCAATTGTTGGTCGTGGGGGACCTGGAGCCTATCTCAGGATTTAACAGGCGAGAGGCAGGGTACACTGGACAGGTCGCCAGTCCATAGCAGGGCCCTCTTCTCTTTATTTATTGATTAATTTGGGTTTTTTTGCACAAATTTTTAACACTCATTTAATAACTTTAGATTGTTATTATTTTGGAAGTTGTCAATCAGCCAACCTAAAGAAAAAGAAAACTTAATGAAATTCAACATTAAAGACTGCTTATGGTTCACATTTGTAATTCATTTTCTAAACATTTTATTCCAGCAATTTGACTCAATTTTTAAATCTGTTTATTGTAGTTTTCAAACAGGCTGTAACAAAACCAGTTAAGTCTATTTTTACTGTAGGTGAGCCTGGATGTGTTCAGTTTCCCATTCATTTGTATATAATTTTAACTGCTTGTAAATCTGCTTCCCCTCTTTACACTACTGAGCAGCGCTATTTGAGTTATCATAGAGTTTAAAAAAGGCTTCTCCAATATCACCTTTAATTCATCAGTTAAACATTTTTATTCTCTATCATTTCAAGAAACTCAGTTTTCAAGTGAAAAGTTAAACTGCAGTTTATTTTTAATGTTTACTGGACATTGTATTGGTATTTTTGGGCGCAAGGCAATTTATTGACTAATGCCAAATCCTGCTCTGCAATCAACTGTAAAATCTAACATGTTGACTGAGGCCTGCAGAGTCTGAAATGAAGCTCTTTGTTTAGTTTTTTAATTGTATTTCTAAATATTACACTATCTGATTCTGGGGTTAACTTGCAACTGGAAGTTCCAGCAGTAAAGCAGTTTATTTCATTTAGGTTTCTTGACGTTTAAGGTTTTAAGTGCAACAGAGAACAATTTTAATTGTAACTTAGTATATGTAGATATAATAAATATGTCTTTGTATTTAGTAGTCAGGGATGTATTCAAATTGTTAAATTAAAGCCTGCTTAATTAATTAATTAAACTAAGCTATCTAAAATAATTAATTTCAACTGTAACTTTATTCAAATTTGCACCAAATACAAAAGTGTTCCATATACTATCATTTTAAAATAAAGCACCTCTTAAAGTTCAACCAAAGCAAAAGCTGTTAAGCTTTTCTAAATAGTATAATATTTATATATTTTTTCTTTCTTTGTTTATTTGAACATCCCCTGATACGTTAATCATTAAACTTCGGTTTTGTCTTGATTCATATGTGTGAATAAAGTTAATTGAAATAGCAAAAGGACGATGTTGTTTCTAGGAGACCGTTTGTTTGGCGTTTCGCTCAGCAGTTGCTTTTGGGCCAGCTGACGAAGTAGAAAACCATTTTTACTATCTTTTATCACGAAATTTAAATTTATTGCCTAAGTTTGAGTATTTAAAAGCGTTCACAGGGGCAGAATTTTTTTCGTTATTTATTTATTTATTTATTTTTTATTTATTTTTATTTTTTTAGGCAATGGCTGAAGGAACCCAGGCCATCTCTCAACTAGAGTTAAAGGCTGCTATCGGTTTCAACGGTAAGTTAAACGTTAACGTTCATTTGTGACCAGTGCGACATTTTTTTTATACGCAGCGTTTTAAGCAGTGTTCTGTTAAGCATTAAATTCGTATGTTTAGTGGAGTTTGGATATTGTAAACTAGGAAACGTCTGCTTAACCAGGCTGTATGTTACTTGGTTAAAGGGGAAGCCGCCAGCCATACTAGTTATTTATTTCAACATCGTTATGTCTTTATGAAGGATTGCTTTCTCGAAATAACATCACAGTGTACTTTTTTTAATTTATTTTTTATTTTTTTGGCCACGTGTTTGTTATGCCTTATACTTGTTTTTTGTTGACAATGCACAGCGTAAGCTTGGTGATTATTTATTTATTTATTTAAATTTGTTTGTTGTTTTTTTTTGTCAAATAACGAATGTCCTTTGAATGTATGTGACTGCTGAACATTTTCAATCCTATTCAATCCAATTTATTTATAGAGCATTAAAAACATAACGCTGTAGACCAAAGTGCTGAACAACAAAACAACAAATAATTGCAAAAAATTATTATCTATAAATACACTAAAACATAAATATCAACCGTCAAGAAATTATAAAATTACCAAAAACAGTAAAACCTTAAAAATATATAAAAGCATCCCCTCAACTAGTGTTAGAAGCCAAGGAAAACAAGTCGGTTTTAAGGATAATTTTAAAAACATACGAGGAGATCTGTTTGATGTGTAAAGGCAACTGGTTCCACAGCTTTGGTGCTGCCACGGCGAAAGCCTGATCCCCTTTAAGCTTCAGCCTCATTATAGGAATGACCAGGAGCTGCTGGTCAGTAGGTTTTTTTTAAAACATTTAACTCCTCTGTGTCCTAAATTATGATTAATAAATTATTTTTAACATTCTCATCAAAGATGCAACACAGTCCATAGAAGAGAGATTTACACTTACTAAAAATGGTAATTGCTACCTGCCTTTACCAGGCATTCAAGTATGTTATTTTTTATACAGATTATGGCATGGCATGCATCACTGTTTGGCATGACACTTCCAAAAGTTTCACATTCTGACCATACATCAGACTGTACAATGTGAGTACAAACAGTTTATCATATATGAATGTCCTCATTTGTCCCCTGCTTAAACTTCATCAGGGAATGTGCCTTCTGGCTTGAGAGTCCATCCATACCAAGAATACCTAATTTATCCACTGGGATGCACGGTTATTCTGAAAAGAATTGCAGATGGAAAACAGGAGTTCCTGCATGGACACACAAACAACATATCCTGTATTTCCGTGTCCAAAAGTGGATCATATATTGCCTCGGGTCAAGTCAACTCTATGGGATTTGAGGTAGTGCCATGGGAAACTCACTGAAACCACCATCAATTACTTGTTTCTTTTTTGCTCCACAAACAGAAGCACTCATTCTTTTTGGAAACAAAGTAGTGTCATTTTTTAGCATAATTTATGTTGTTTAAATGCTTTTTCCCAAGGCACCAGTGATAGTCTGGAGTTATTCACAGAGATCACTCTATGCCCAGCTGCAGCTCCATAAGACTAAGGTAGAGGCACTAACTTTTTCTCCCAATGACAAGTACCTGGTGTCTCTTGGAGGGCAAGATGACGGCAGGTAAAGCTCCACACAAATGAACCAAGTTGCATTACACAGGAACATAAAATATTAGATAAAATTATGGTATAAAAAACTACATTGAGGTGTGTAACCTGCTTGTTGTTTGTTCTCAGAATTATTGTCTGGAGTATTGAGACAAAGCATGCCATTTGTGGAACCCCAGCATCCGCCGGAGGTCACTGCGCCACTGTACAATACTCAAACACAGATGACAACATCTTTGTGACTGCTGGGAGGTGAGTGAGCGTCTGCTAAAATTCAGTGAAGTGTCAGCACTGATTATAAATAATCTGGGGTGTTTGGAATTTAATTAAATTTATGTTACATTTGTGTTTATGTTATATTTATTAAAGGTCCTATATTATACATTTTTTCAACAATTTCATATGGGTGTCAGAGGTCCAACAACATTGTTTTCAAAGTGTATTACTCCAAATTTAGCCTTGGTCCTTCATTTCAGCCCTTCCAGATGTGGCTGTAGTGAGCTCTACTAAGAAAGGGCTGTTTCTGTGTCTAAACCTTTAAATGTTCATTACCGGTGCCTGTCCAGACCCCTCTCTGGGAGAGGATTTGGATCTCGCTGGCGCCCACTCAGGGATTTTAGAGGGCAGGCTCAGCTACCTGGGGTCAATGACAGTATCCACTACCAGGGGCAGTGGTTATTTCCCTTTGTGAGGTCACAAAGGGAAAGATCTCAGACTCACCCGTTTGAGCACACATTCGCTAAGAATTGAGGCAAGCAAGTGAGAGAGGAGACAGAATTTTCTCATTTTTGGTCCTCATACACAGGCTATGAGGACAAATATGATTTAGAAAGGGAATTTTGCATAATATGGGACCTTTATGAATTTCCTCATCTTGTAAGTATTTCTCTTTCCAGAAAAACTTGCAAAAAGTATCTCATTATGATCTCTCAAGTTAAGGTTCCATATCTTCCCTGTTATTTTTCACGTACGTTTAAATTCATTTTTGGTCTTTTTGGACAGTGAAACATTGCGAATCTGGAAACTTGATCTTGCCAACAAAAAGGTCAGACCCACAGACTGCAAGACAGGCCTGCTGAAGCGGAATGTGAAATGCGTTGAGGTATGAGGCCATGACACCATGTTCCTACTGTTCTTGCTCGTTCACCTTTTCAACAACTTTGCATGAATATCGATAGTTCAAAAATATCTTTTTTGTCTGTCACTATAAATAATACCGCATCATAATGAAAAGTATCTATGTTGTTAGGAGCCACCTAATTTCTTTACACCTTTTCAGAAACAGGAAATGAGTGTAACAATTTATTGAAACATGTCAAACATAAATGAAAATACAGTATATGAGGCAGGAAATAAAACAAAATTTATAAAACTTGGAAAGTATTATTTGATATGACCACCTTTATTCTTTATCAGAGTCTGAACCATCTTAGATGCATTTTCTTGTAATTTCTTTAAGTAGTCTTCAGGAATAGTTTTCCAGGCATCTTGAGGGACTTTCCAAAGCTCTTCTTTTGCTATTGGTTGCCTTTTGTTCTATCTTCTCTCAAGATGATTCCACACTGGTTCAGTAATGTTTAGGTCTGGGCTTTGGGAAGGATTCCTCACTCAATAAGATCTGTTGCCACTGATTTTCAGTCCAGTTTTTGTGCCGTTTGACATACATTATCCTTTTCTCCCTGGTTTCCTGGCTTCTTGATAGCTACCCTTCCATTAAGAACATTTCTGATATAATGGGAACATACTGCAGTTCTGTGTAACAAGCCGCTGGGATACAATTTAAAATAGGTTCTTTGCTCAGTTTTTTGGAATGTATAGACACAGGACTGGTTTCTCACTTGAATGAGGTTCTTTTTTATGCTTCACAGAGGTTCTCTCTGGGTACTCTGGTTTCACTCCCACAACGTTCACTTTAGGCTAAATCATAATTCTATATTGACCTTAGGGATGAGTGAGCATGCATAGGTTGTTCGACTTGTTTGTCTCTGAGTTAGCCTTGGCTTGGACTGGTCTTCTAGGACGTGCCCCACCTCGTCTGACAGCAGCTGGCTTTGCTCCACTTCTTTTGTGGAAAATAAATAGAGAAAAGATGGGTAGTTTATGATTTTTGCGCAGTGCAGTAGACACTAATTTGGCCATTTCCCATAAAAAAAACTGTATAATATGGATATAATGTGAAGTTACTCATGTTAACTTATTGTTGAACAGATTTCAGAGGATGATGAATTCTTTTTCTGTGGCACCACCAGTGGAGACTTATTGAAAATCTTTCTAAAGACGGGAATTCTGAGGGAATGTGGTCCAGTTAAAGCAAAATTCAGTCAAGTAAGTCATCCCAGAAGTCACACATTGCTTTTAATGTGGGGTTGTAATTTTTATTTATTTTTATTTTTTTAGGTATGAATATGCACTTGTCAGTCCAGAAATAGTTCTTTCTTCCTCTACTATGTGTTAGATATTTAGTAATAAATGCTGGAATACCTTCGTGCATTCCTAATAGACTAAATTCAATACTTTCTTAGGAGTATTTGTTCGTTGTTGTTATTTTGCTCATACTTTTTCTGTGCAGGGTATCAGTGTTCTGAAGTTACTGAAATCTGGGGACCTGATTGTGGGCTCTGGGTCTGGTACCCTAGCTTTGTGTTCCAAGGCTAACTTCAAAACTCTTAAGTGAGTCTCACACATGCATAATCTGTACAATTCTTACATAAATACTTAAATCTTACAACGGTCCACAGTGTATAAGGATTCCGGGTTTTGCTTGTGTTTTTCATGCTTTCCATTTTGCACCTATTAGAAAAGCCCAGCTGAAAAAGAGGGTGACCTCCATCGCTGTAGAGGGACAACACTTCTTTGTTGGCACTCAGGCTGCTCAGATGTATGACTTCAGTTATGAGACCTTCGAGGCTACACTCATGTCCACCAGCCACAGTCACGCTGTCAATGATGTAGCCATCCCTTTGTAAGTGGCATGCAAACAACACAGGGTGGAAGGATGAAAGACATCAGCTAATGATGAAAACACAGTTACCATATGTTCATTTTTTAATGTTTCCAATCTAAGCTCCGCTAGAGAAAGTGAAATGGCAAACGTCCTCATTTCAGCTTTTTGAATTGGCGACAGATGTACAATACAATTCAATTGTCTGACAGTAACAGAAATGAAACACCACCAAGCTGTTAAAGTATCACTTTGCACAAAACTTACAGAGATAGATTTTTACAAGTCATAAGTTTATCACTTTACATCGCTTTCACAAGCTTCCATGAAATCCAAATGTTTAGAGGATGAAAACAGTGCTTTGTTATTGTTGTTCTTTACTTCATGTGCTGACTGGCTGACTAAATTTACATTTACATTACATTGACAGCATTTGTTACACATTTAGTTAGCGCATTGTAATGCTGTTCATGTTTCTGCAACACAGTCCTCACAATCACATTTTTTCATGTATTTAGATTGTTTTGTTTGCAAAGAGTAAAAGTAACATTCTGTATAACATTTACATAAACCTTTTGTGTATTACCATAGACATTTCTGCTGCAACAGTTAAATTCCCTATTGTGCTCACTAGAGGGTGACATATACATATTATATCACCCATGCACTGACAAAACACCAAATGAAAAACATAATTAGTTTCAAGAATTTTGTTTCTAAAGCCTCTTATCATATTAATTATATTGAAACATGGAAGAACTTAAGCTTAATGCCTGTAACTCAGCTTACCCATGCTTGTCTTAGATTATAAGTGTGATAACCAACATTCACAACCCTTATGTTTCATGTGCTAGTGGAACATCAGAAATATTTGCAACCTGCTCTTACGAAGACATCAGATTGTGGCACATAGAGGGCTCCAAAGAGCTGCTGCATATTACTGTTTCCAACGTGACCTGCAATTGCCTGGATTTCATGCTTGATGGATTTAGCATCATCAGTGGTAAGAATTATGCAGCGATATCAGCTTTCTAATGAATGTTATATCTTTAAATCTGTTGTAGATGTGTGAAATTGATCACTTTCTCTATGCTACTGACATCTACTGATGTTCTGTCTCATGTTGTAAATCAAATTAATCTTCTTGGTAACAGGCTGGTGAATGCTCATTTTATTTCCTTTTAGGGTGGAGCGATAATAAAATACGTGTCTATGGACCTGTAAATGGACATCTGATGCTTACCATCACAGATGCACACAAAATGGGCGTGACGGCCATCGCTGGCACCAGAGACTGCAAAAGAATAGTCAGTGGTGGAGGAAACGGACAGGTCAGTTAACATTACATTGTAACCATCTTATGCCAATTCATCAGACATGGTCAGGTAGTGGCACAACATGAGTTATTGTCACATTTCTTATAATAATATTATTATATTATTAAAGATAGTGTGTAAGAATTACTGACATCTAGTGACAAAGAAAGCCATAGAAATTACTGCAAATGCCAAACACAGTAGTGATAGGATGGTGGCTGTAAATGGCCAAAATTCTTCCAGACATAAACATGTTTTATGGTTTTATCTTTGATTGGATCCAGTGGCCTCAGGTGCAGCGATGACTGCACCACAGGTAACCACTTCAAAATTGGGTACATGTGCACTGTCTTCCTCTATGTGCCTTTTGAGGCATTACTTATCCCAATCACTTGTTCCAAGAGAATAAGAGCATGAGCTGTTTATTAGATACCTATTGAAACACAGTTTTTAATGGGGGTTTTTCTGTCGTTGATCTGTGGTTTTGTAAACGACTCATTGTGGAGTAGCATGTGATTGCATGTGCTAGCCTTTGTGTAACAACTCAGCTCTGTGGGTACACCTACGCTACACAACATATGCACACAGAAAGTTTGTCCAGACTTTACTGCTACACAGTTAACACAATTCTTGGGTGACAATCAGCCCTGCTATAGACTTTGTCCTCCTTCTTCAGGGCCTCAGCACTACCACAGATAAAGGCAGAGTAAAAACGATGGTTTGTAGCTGTGTGTCTCACTTGTTACTGCTCCCTGAGCCAGAGCCTCGCTCCTCCCCCCATAGCTGAGCCGACACCACCACACCTTGTTGAATCTGCTTGTGTGTATCTAGTTTGGGTGTTTGGTATTGTGCACATAAATCAGAATTATGCTAATTTTTCAACCTTTGTAGATTAAGGCTGTTAGCTAGTAGCCCTTGTAGTTTCTGCTGACTTTTGTTTGTATGCATTGTGTTATAGTAGTCTTCATCGTCTCAGTTAAACTAAATGAGCTTGCATCACATACACTTTTCAATGCTTTTGGATGTGATTTGGTATAGTTAGTCTTACTGTGTTTTATGGTTTATGAGAACACTTGAAGGGAAAGTCCAGCTTTTCTGATTTGAAAAGTCTTATCTCAGAGTGCCACTTAATATTTGTAGTGTGATTTGGTTACAGGAGAATTATGTGAATGTGGCTACCAAAACTCAGCTACATGACCACCACACGTGGCCCACAAGGATATTGCTGTAATTTATGTCTAGACTGACTCATATTTCGACCACATCTGGCCCACACAACACTTGCCAGTATCATTACTGACCCATAAGTTCTAAAAGTGGCCCAGATTAGCCCCAAAAGTGTCTGTTATAAGGGAAGGCTTCAAAGCAGGAATCCACAAACATCACAGCACCAGGTGATATCACTGCACCTTCATTCTCAAACTTAAACAAAACTTTATCTGCAGTCATTACACCTGGCTTGAGTTATGAGCAGGAGTAGAGCATCAGACACATACAATAGTAGGCTATTTTAGCGTTTAGATACATGGAGTCCCGGTTGGTTTGATTTTACATTGCCAGTTTAAAAAAAATTACATTCTCTAATATTGAGCTCAGTAGCTTTTAGCGTGATTACGGCAGCATTCGCTGTGGTGTTGTTTCGATAAGCTTCTGCCATGACACAACATTTCTGTCGAGAGTTGCATAAATTTCTCTCCAAGATCTTGTAGTGATGGTGGGAGAGTCTGACCACTACCATAGTCTTCTCCAGCACATCCCTAAAGCTGTCAGTGGGGTTCAGGTCTGGACTCTGTGGTGGCCAATTCATGCGTGAAAATGATGTCTTATGCTCCCTGTACCATTAGTTCACAATTTGAGCCTAGACCTGAGCAAGTTCAGCAACCCCAGATCATAGCACAGCCCCCACAGACTTGTACAGTAGGCACTAGGCATGATGGCTGCACCACTTTATCCACTTCTCTTCTTATCTTGATGCACCATCACTGTGGAAACGGGTAAATCTGGGCTCATCAGACCTTAATGACCTTCTTCCATTGCTCTAGAGTCCAATATTTATGTTTCCTGGCAAATCAAAGCATTTTTCCCCCTATTAACCTCACTGACAAGTGGTTTACTTAAGGCTACACAGCTGCTTAATCCCAATCCCTAGAGTTTCCTTCAAACTGTACATGTGGAAATGCTCTAACTTTCACTATTAAATAAGGCTGCAAGTTCTGTTGTTGTTTTTTTTAACAGCTTGATTTCATAAAATATTTAAGTGATTGGTGATCATGATCATTCAAAATTGACTGATATATATTTTTTTTTTTAAAGAAAAAATTTGTTGTTGGAGTTGTTAGCTTTTTAATGGAGTTGATTGACTATTCTGGTGATTGCAGCTAAAAATGCATCAACTGAATCGCAAGAATCTGTACATATACAGCAACAGTGTGTAAAAAAAACACACACATATGTGGACTGTAAATAACTTTTAATGGGATACTAAAAATGGGCTAAGTATTTCATGTGGGCGTAAATGCAGTTGTGTCTACTCTGTACAGATACGTGTTTGGGATTTGCTGCCACATGGCTCTCGGTTGCTGGAGAGCATGAAGGAGCACAAAGCTGCTGTCTCTTGCATCCAAATCAAGAGTGACGACAAAGAGTGTGTCTCCGTCAGCTCTGATGGTAGCTGTGTCGTCTGGGATTTAGTGTAAGTAGTGCAGCTGTATTTTATATCACACTGGTGCTGACAATAGAATAGAAACGCACACACACCTCACAAATACATGTACATTCTTTAAATCTTTAATGTGGTATAATGGCTCTCTCATATATATTAGGTGTCGTATAAAATGTCTTACATCACAACAAATCAGCAAAAAGCAAAGCTTACAGTGAGAGGGTTGGGTGAAAGAGATCCGTTTAACATTATATTTAGTTTTTAAAAATCCTGCATAAGTTGTGGTGGCATGCGTAGACACTAGATTGTGGGAAAGGGAGAGTTGAGAGCTGTTTACTGGTGTCTGGCTTCTACAGTACAAATACAATTAACTGAAGTGCATTCTTTATGAAGAAAAGCTTAATCCTTTAAGCTGCTGGCTTCTCTATAAGGGGAATAAGACCTTCCAAAAATCTGACTGTGCAGATTCTTTTTTTCACTGTCTGTATTTTTCAATTAAAAAGTCTGTGGATTGAAGGCTTTTTGCCTGTTTTCATCAGGAGCAGCCTGAATTTCCTATTTTCTGCAATCATTGACTTTTGAAAAGGATTTAGATAAGAATGTAAGTAAATGTAGCTTGACACCATATCCAGCCACACTCAACTAGTTGCTTGTTTTAGTGCTTTTATAGTTCAATGCAAAGTAAGTTAAGTAGGATTTATTTTGAATATTTAATGCTAAAGCGTTAATTTAAAATATTTAGAGATTTAAATGTGTGTGTGTAAGAATTATATGCATCTAGTGGTGAAAATGGGCATGGAAATGTCTTTAAATGTCAAGCACAGTTAGAAAATGATGGTGACCATCAGTGGCCAAAATTCTTCCAGACATAAACATGTTTTTATCTGCAACTGGATCCAGTGGTCTCAGGTGCAGCGATGACAGCACTGCAGGTAACTACTTCAAAATTGTGTATATGTATACTGTATTTCTTTACATTACGTATACCAAATGGTGTTCTAGCTTCTAATAATTAAAGCCAGTACTCCAATTTTTTTTAATTTTTTTTTTATTTTAACTTGTCCTGTATCGTAGCTGGATGGTCTAGCTGGTGTGTTGTGCCAATTAAATTTGCTTTGCCTAGGGGAGCTATATGGGTATAAGGCTCTTCTTGATAATCTGATTTTTAATTCAAATTATTGTTTGTTTATTTATTTTAAATTACAGAATTTAGATAATATTGCTTGACTTGATGGGAGGGGACAGAAAAAAAAGTGTGAACAGAAATTAAAAGGAGAGTAGAGAAAATAAAGAGGAAAGAGAGATACAACAGATTGAAGACAACAACCCTTCTATCGGAATAAACACCAACCAACTGCTACACGTGTACAGAAACACATCAGTTACCTACAGCTTTTACAAGAAAGCAAAGCTGACAATCATCAGGAGCTCCTATAAGAGACGAGCAAGCTGACAAAAAAACTAACATGTAACACAACAAAAACCAGAGTACCAGAAACACACACAGAAAAAAACTAAACAAAAGTAGCTCTTAGTGTATAAACTATACAGCTACTGTATCAGCATAAAGAGGCTAGAGGCAGACCAGGGTGGCTAAGAGACCTGGGCGATCAGCTGCAATACTGTAGCGCAATCCCAGCCACCCCACCACCAAGATTACCTTGGAACTGCTCAGAAGGTGGCAGAGGAAGGTCACAGCCAGAGCCCCCTGCGGTCACGGGGTACAGGCCTCCGCGGGCCAAGATCGGTAGCCACCAAACCCATAGGGGGCCAGCCATCCAGGTCAGGCAGAGCGCAGGGCCCACGGCCCCAAAAGCCCAGAAGGTCCGGGACCCCTCAGACGACAACCCGGTGAGGGCCAGCACTTGCCCCAATGTTTCAGCCAGGAACCCCATAAACCAGGGCAGCATCACCCACTCCCACCCCCATGCACCCTTCCTCCAGCTGCTAAGCCACATATACCCACACCCCTCATCTCACCTCGTCAAATCTCAGCCATCTTCCTTCACTGACTACAAACTCCCAAATTATCTATCCATCCAGACCAGGAACATCTAAAGCCCTGGAGAGACTTTGTTTGGTTTGCCTAAGGCCCTGTTTACACAAAAACCCAAAACTTTTCCCTTTTTGTTTTCAACGATAGAAAAAAAAAAGAAAAAAATCTTTTACAGAACAACAGATTGAAAACTACCTCTGAGCAGATGGAAAACATAAATATAACTGGGAACGATGTAGTGTGCATGCTAGGCCTGTAGGTGTGGCTGTTTGGTTTTTCTGATTTCTGTTCATGTTTACAGGGACAGGAGTTGCCTTGAATTTCAAGAAACTTTCACTTTACAGCCTGTTCTCATACCTTTGGGGTTTCGTCCACCCACAACTCCATTACTGTGTAAAAAGAGGCCAAAACTCAACAAAACATTTGCTGTATACAGTCTCTGTGTTATCGTGTAGACGGGGCATAAGTGAATAATTAACACCCTTTCAGGACCCACTGGATTTTGCTTATTGACCCAGAGATAGAGTTGATTATGCCAACATCTACCTGCTTCAGAGAGCTCACTCATCTGAAAAAAGCAGACAGCACCTTGTGGGTCATGTTCTTTCATTTCTCCTGTGTTTTAATAAATTTCAGCCTGCATCATTTTGTGAGAAGCTAGAGAACTGATTCTCCAAAATCAGCTGGATTATGGACTTCATGGCAAAACAATCTTAAGAGGTAAACAAAACTAAGGAGATGATTGTGGATTTTTCACAAGGACCGGGAAGAAGCCAAACACTATTTCCATCCTGGAAGAGAAAGATATATACACCTTCACTTGGACATACTAAACCAGAACTATAACACTGCTGCCTACAAAATGAGACGTTGAAGCAAGATGCTTCATATTTTCTATAAATCTGTGAAGGAGTGTGCAACCTACTTTCCAGCCATCTGTTGAGGCAGTTGTATCAGAACTCCAACAAACAAAATATAAACAAATGAGGAGTGGCTCGAGACTTTTGGACAGCACTGCATTTTTACTTCATTTTTGTTACTATTTGCAGAAAACAACCCAAATTCTTTTCAAGCCCCATAGAGTGGGATAACTTCTACCTTACATTGTTTTTCACAGGCATTCCTACACCTGTGAACCACATTCTCTTGTCTTCTTTCTTTTACCACATCCTTTAGGCGATTTGTGAGCCTTAAATTAATGATCGCCAACACAATGTTCCGGACCGTGTGCTACCACCCGGAGGAGTTCCAGATCATCACCAGTGGCACTGACAAAATGGTGTGTTGTGGTTATTTATTTATACATTTTGTTTGTTGCTCATTACAATACATATTATAGCCTATCTAATTGGAAGCTGCTGAATTGTATTTTTCCTTATTATATTTCTTAAACCATCAGTGAGCTCTTAACTGCTTTTTTTGGATTGTTTCATAACTCAGCTGATAAGCTGAAAAAAAATGTAATACTGGTAATCAGTGAAAACCCTACAGAGTTTAAAGAGACTGGCACTTATCGCTCTGAATTTAAAGGCCACATTATGCTGTCGTTGTCATTAAAATGTACAGTTAGTGAGCATGGGAGAAAAAGGCCTGTTTCTCTGGTAAGAACAGAGTAGAGAAGCGCAGTGAAAACCTTGTACAATCACACACCAGCATGTCTCCACATTTGTTTAAATAGCTCACAATTTGTTTCTCATCTCTACATAATTAAGTCATTGTGCTGGCTGCTGGTGACTGAGGCAAAAACACGCCCATTTCTGTAGCTGGTCGTTTTGATTAACTGAGCATTGCTGATTTGCATAAGGTTGGAAGTTCACTGTGGCAGAATAACACCCTTGTTCTTTTGATTGTGCACTTTACCCACACCCCTTGAACCCAGCCACATGCTAGACCCATATTGTTGCCGTCCCTGCATGCTGAGAGGTGAGGACAAGTTGTGCTGATTAACACAGCACAGCGGATGTGAGCGAAGAGGGAGTGAAAAGGAGGCATTCAGAGAAGGTGAGGAGAGGAGAGATAGAGAGGAGTGCTGTGGTGTTCATGCCTTCCTGCGGATGTGCCTGTGCCACCCTAGTGCCAGCCAGATCCACCATCTGCTCATCCCAGGACACAGGCGCTCTGTCTAAGACAACAAATAACAACACACTCTCTCTCTTTCTCTCTACCCTCTTCGTACTCCATCCGTTCTTCAAATCCCAGCCTGCCTCTGAAGAAATTCACACCAACAGAATTAAGAGAGGCAATAAATACTTTGGAGTGTAGGGTCAGAGAGAGATTGGGACTGAGGCAACAAGGAGGAAATTGGAGTTTATCACTGCTAAAAGAAGAAAGGGAAACATTGTCACATGCATAGTAATATCCAGCTCATTGCTTGGCCAGGACCGGCTCATTCAAAATGATGACTATAAAGCTGAAAAAATTGACACCTCCAAAACAGCCAATTCATGAGCATCTACAAATCACATATAAAAGCTAGAAAATCACAAACCCATTTTAAAAAGGTGCACCATAAAACGCCAGCCAATTTTGGTAATAATAATTAATATTTCACACATATTAATGCAACGATGTAATTATTGATAACACCAATTTGCTTGTGTTTACACTAGAAGCATATAATATAATATAATATAATATAATATAATATACTGCGATGGACTGGTGACCTGTCCAGGGTGTACCCCGCCTTTCACCTGAAACACTGCTGGGATAGGCTCCAGCTC
>JBAMHW010000004.1:6439100-6455946 GCA_037177495.1 Rhadinocentrus ornatus
GCTACTGTACCAAGTATTAACATTGATTTTCTCAGGTGTTCAAATACTTATTTGCAGCTGTATCATACAAATAAATTTTTAAAAAATCATACATTGTGATTTCAGGATTCTTTTTTTTTTATTATGTCTCTTACAGTGGACATGCAACTACGATGAAAATTTCAGACCCTTCAAAGATTTCTAAGTGGGAAAACTTGCAAAATGGCAGGGTGTTCAAATACTTACTTTCCTCACTGTATATATTAGGGCTGTGCACGTTAACTCATTACTCTCGCGTAAACGTAAGGATTAATTAACGGCGTTAATTTTTTTAATCGCGCATTGTTTTTTTTGTTTTGTTTTTTTCTCACTGGTTTAAGAACTTAAGAAAGAAGAAAAAAGAACCAAAGTGTCTTTTGTCTGTCAAAATCCATGCAGATGGGCAGAACATTGTGATTTTTGGACGGAAAACTGCTCCCAAAAGACAATGAGAAACTTTTTAGCAAAGGTATGACATGTTTTCTGACTGTTTTACAAGCGTAAAGCATAAACTGAGCCTTTTAGAATTTAGAACTGAGGTAACCATGATATGGGTCCATAGTTTATCAGCAGTGTTTATGTAAAGGAATCACTTTTGCCTTTTTCATTTTTTTCTGAGAATTTCCATGCAGTCAGTGAAAGGCACTTCCATGATATAATTCTTTTTTGTCTGTTTTGCTCAGTAAAAGTTGAAACATGGTTGTGTTTTTTTGCCCTTTTTGACATTGCATGTTGTGCTAGCTAGCTACCTTGCACACATTAAAGAGAGTGCGCTGAAACGATACAAAATGCAGTCCTGATTTCTCTCTGTCATTTTCACTATTTTCCAACTTGGGAATACAAGTTTTCTGCTTTCCCAAAGCGTCTTTAAAGCTATGTGGCACATTTAGCTAGAGACAGCTTCGTAAATGGCTATCAAAGAGATGAGCCAAGCTAAGCTTTCCAGCTATGAAGACAAAGATGAGGAAGAAAACAGCAGCAGTGAGGCCTCTACAGTAGTCATCCAGGCCCCTGATTTCCATTACAACAGCACTTGCACATCGTTTTCCTGAAAAACCTCCTCTCATCTTCCTCTATTGTGTTGATAACTTTGTGAGAGTGCTCAGCCTTTCATTTTCCCACCTCATATTTCTGGACCTGCCACAACAGCGCTGTCCATTTGACAGACGGAAGAACAAGCACTGGTCCGTTGAAAGTTTGCCAGCATGCCTTCCCAACTTCACAGCTTACCTCTCTCCATCTGTCCCACATCCCATCATTCCTTGTCAGCGTTCCCTCATAGTGATGAAGCTCATTAGTGGGCTGTCTCTGTCAGACAGAATGGAGCAGGAGGGGGCGGTGCTCCCTCCTGTGTTTATATTTAGACACTGGGATACTGCAGGTATGATGTGGTGATTTTTAATGAGGTTCGGATCAGAGTCTGGATCCTGTCAGTCACAGGCAGAGAGCGCCAAGGGGAGCGTAGTGGTAGCCTCCTACTGTAGTGTTAATGCATGCGTTAGTTACATGTGTCATTTTCAGTCTGTGCTTCCCCTCTCCTCAAGGTTGAATTAGACAGACTGGCTGTGTTTCTACTAATAACACCTATCAGGTTTTGGATGGTTTTTCGCTGAGTCACTCTTTGCAATGCCGTATACTAATGTGTTCAGAGAACCATTTTCTTAAAATATATTGGGTTAACGGGAACATTGGTGCATGATTTTGTTTATTGAGGCCGTGGAGCTGCCAGACGGAGCAATCTTGCTGCATTAACAAGCTGCTTAACATGAAGAAAAGAAGAAGTAGTCACATCCGTTGTTCAGTCTGCTGGTACGCTTGTGCTTTTAATGTTAATTAACCGTAACCTCTTCTTCACAAGGCTCATTTTTCTGCTTCATGTCCAAAATGACATATCCCAAAAATGAAGAATGCCTTTCAAACTACAAGGTGAATAATCTTGGTCTCAAAAGAAAGCTGGAACATGTGAGATTACTACAGAAGAATCAAGATGCGTTACTGAAAATTTAACTGAAACACTGTACAATGTGCAAATGGTTATCTCCGTTTATAAGAAAACCCCATTACTTTCAGTGAAAACCATAGAAAAGCTGCTCAATTCATCTAGGAATTAGTTAAGTAATGTCTAATGTTGAGCTGTGCAAAAGTAGAAGCTAAAAAGAAATGTAAACAAGGACATTAGGCAGGTAAATATCTCAGGAACTCATTGGACGATGTTGATAATCCACAACTTTGTCAATCAATGTAAGTAGAATCAAAGGAAAGCCCCCAAATTCACCTTAGAAACACCATGAGGATCCAGAAAGAAGTGAAGGCCAGCATGCTTGTCAAAGGAAGAGTTAATAAATCACTATAAAAGCCCTTCATCTTCATAGAAACTACCAGGATCATGATGATTCATTTCAAACAATGACATGATTTATGATTATGTGACGTTTTGTTTGCTACTCTTTGGCTGCTAGCTCCCAGAAGTTTGGTCTCTGCTTTCACATGACACCTTGTTTGTGTGGTTTTCTTGAAGCAGAGAATTAGTAGAAGCTCTAAAGTAGACATCGTTGTTTCCATGTTTTTATTACATTCCTGTAAAATTTGCTTGGGGTTTGAATTTTGTTTATCTGGATGCCAATGCTTGGTAGAGTCTTTTGAGTTTTACCCTGTCATCCTGACACTGCGTGTTAGGATTGGTGCTTCCTTGAGTGTGTAACTTTAATGGAACCATTAAATGTAATTTTAATATAAATACTATCCAAGTTAGGCTTACTATTACTTAAATGACTATCTTACCTTCCAAATGCCCCTGTAGGTCATTTGTGAAAGCTGTTATTATGACCTTTACTTATATCTTACACAAGCTTTCCTTCGGAAATTTAGGGTAAAATCCTGTGAGGCAGCCCAGGAAATGCAGCTTTCTGACAGATGGTGCAAAGCGTGAATTCTAGCTGTAGTTTTTCTTCAATCTTTACCTAGCTTTGACAAGCCCAATCACACAAGGATTAAAAGCAAAGCATAAATATGAAATATGATGCTGTATGTTCAAACATAATATGACAGTGATAAACGGGAAGCTGCGTGATGCAGCTGCGTAAAGGCGTTCTTACTAGAGAGTCACACTCAGCTGTTTTTACCATCCCAGCTGCCAGTGAAGGCCTAGATTGTGAAGTCTTGCTTGTAATTATTCAGGATCTTACCTGCCATGGACGTCTTTCAGAGCACTCTCTGTTTGGAGAATCCAGGTGGAAATCTGAAGCTAAGCTAACAGTTTCTCAGAATAATGTCACAAAAAAGCAAAGTTTCTCTATTGAAAACAATTCTTAACTTTTAAAAGTTTGAGAAAACATCCAATGTTAAGTGTTTACTTCAAAAACTTTTTTTTTTTTTTTTTTGTAGGGGAAAATTGGAAAAAGGTTTACATTTTCTCAACCAGAGGGTCAGTAATTACTGCACATAAGGTGGCTGCCCTGTGCATCCTAGTGCTGATCGGCTGTGTGAGTTATAGCAAGAAAAAAGAATGCTGGAAAGTGTAGAAATATTAAAAACAGAAATCTTCTCACACGGGACAGATGTCAACTCCGTGTTTTTTCAAATTAAAAGTTGATAAAGCTCACTTGTTTTTCAAATGTGGGCGGACATTATTTGCACCGAAATTTTAGATTTTATTTTCACACAGTAAGTAATATTTCTGTAAATAATCGTAAGCAGACGAGGCATCTGATGCGCACGCTGCGTCAGCCGCTTCTCAGCACCGGCGTTATTGTTGCGTTCCAGTTGTCCCAGAATTATGAGGGGTCAGGATTAGGTGACGTCATTACCAGATATTTGGCATTCAAACTGCACCAATTCGGTAAAAATGGACGCCTCCAAAACAGCAAATTTGTGAGCATCTGCAAGTGCCGTTAAAAAAAAAAAAAATAAATAAATAAATTGAAAATTACGAGCTCATTGTAAGGCAAGGCAGTTTATTTGTATAGCACATTTCATGTACGGGACAATTCAAAGTGCTTTACATAAAACAAGCATTGCAGATATGAAGAAATAGTAAAAGGCAGGAAAAAACAGCAAGAATAACAATAAAATATTAAATTACATAAAAATTATTAAAAAGTTAAGTTATAAGCTAACTGGCAGAATTCATGCAAAGGCGCATTAGAAAAGAAATGTTTTTAACCTGGATTTAAAAATGTCTACATTTGGTGAAAGTTTAATCTCCACTGGCAGTTTGCAGCATAACAGCTAAATGCTGCTTCTCCATGCTTATTCTGGACTCTGGTCTGGACTAGTTGACCAGAGTCTTTGGATCTAAAACCTCTGCTAGGTTTATATTCTCTGAACATACCACAGTTGTATACTGGGCCTTGATCTCTTAGTCCTGATTACAACTCTAGCAGCAGCGTTTTGGATGAGCTGCAGATGTTTAATGCTCTTTTTAGGAAGCCCTGTTAAAAGACCCTTACAGTAATCCAGTCTACTGGAGATTATTGCATGGATGAGTTTCTCCTGGTCGTTCTGGGATACTTTTAATTCTGTTGATGTTGCTGAGCTAGTAAAAAGCTTCTTAGTGACAGCTTTGATGTGGCTGCTGACAGTCAGATCTGAGTCTATCAACACTCCAAGGTTACGAACTGGGCCGGTGATTTTAAGAGCCAGAGTCGCCAGGTGTTTACCAATGCTGACCCTAGAAATGTTCACCATTAGAACAGCAGCTACTTTTGCTGATTAATGATAAATAAACTGCACATATTGAGTCGATTTTTCACAAACAAACCCGCAGTAACAACGTAATTATCGATAGCAACAACTTGCTGCTGTTTACACTAGAAACTTAAACGATACAAAATATATTAGTAAAGACAACAATAAACTGTAAGGGGTACTAGATGCAGCCATCTTTAAATCTGGAATCTCGGCATGCTCTAAATCTTGAGTTCGCCATTTGGAAAAACAAGATCACTTGGGCAAAAATTCTTTAAAAAATTAGATTTTCGAGGACAATTGGATCGCTGGAAAATGTGTAAACCATGACCGCAGTACCAGGGGCGCGAAGTTCGGAAGCAAACGTTTTTGCCCTTGCGGCAGAGTACTTTATAAAAGGTTTTTTTCATGAGGCCTCGGTTTGCGACATGTGGACAAAATCACCACCTGCCTGATTTCAGCGGCGAGGTTTTCACAAAGTGGGGATGTCCAGGAGAGTAGTGCAGACTCCTCTCGGATGGGTGCCCGGCACCCACCCACGTCTAATCGAACATGTGTCGAGGTCCCACACACCCCTGATGTGTCGCGTAATCTGAGTTCATGTCAGAAAATCGAACCCGCTCGTTTAAACTTGTTCATGCACAACATTAGCTACTCATAAAAAGTCCACAAAACCCCACAAAAAAATGGAATATATATCAAGTTTGGTTTCACTTTTGTGGTTCTTAGTTTTGGTCTTAGTCCTTCCATCACCCCATCATGTTGACTTTGTGGCTTTTTTTTAAATGAGAAGTTAGTGTCATTTTATAAATGCTGATATGCCTCACATTTGACATGGGGAACACATGGTAGTTTAAGTTGCAGTTATTTATAATGATTGTTATATATTTGTTTAAATAACGCCACAGTGGTCACAGGATAATGTCAATGCACAACCAAGAAATACATATTTCAATCAAAGCAACTGGTCCAGCTTCGCTGTGATAGAGAAATGGCAAACCGCTAAAATTGTATCATTAATTGAAGCAATAACTATGCAACTATGAAGTTGTGTAGCTATTGTATAATTTTTATTAAGACCACAGCTTCCTCATGGGACAAGTGATTCTTTTCTTTGTAAATGGTATTAGTATATATGAATAAAGTATTTCAATCATTTGAAAGAAAATTGCCAAATAAATCATGAACAAAGGACTATTAATACATTTCTTCATATTTATGTGTTTACAATAAGTTCAACTGAAAACTTTGCTGCAGCATCTTAGACTTTTACAGCATCATGTTCAAAGAGAATTTTGATTAATCTTGTTGGGAAAGACTTCCTTGTTTTTGTCCAAAGTGATGGATTAATTCTGGTGTCTTGTTTCTCCTCAGAGCATTGTGGCCAAATACGGTTCTCAGTTTCGAGGAAACTCTCAACATGACGCCCTTGAGTTCCTCCTCTGGCTTTTGGACAGAATCAATGAAGATGCCAATCCCAGTCCTGACAACAGCAGCAGTAAGACCAAAGCTAGTGCCACGGTGAGTCTGCTTTGTTCTTCTTAATGTGATTTATTTTGTAAACTGGATTTGCCCACATATTGTAAGCCTTGACACCTATGGAAAGTTCACAATTGTGAACTCTGTAGCTACGCTCTTGTAACCCCTTACAGAGAGAGATGACTAAGTTGCTTCATATATGTATGCAACAGTAGAATTTAATGTATAGTTTATTTCTCCACTGCTCACCACAAATCTGTCAGACTGGAGCAGGAAGTGGAGCTGGAGCTGTTTGAGTGCTGTTCTTCCACCTGCAGCTGAGTTGAATCTACTTGGTCTAAAATGAATCTTTGTGAGCTGCAGCTCTTTTCTTGTGTGAGATGTAAAAAGAGAAGCTGCTAAAGTGGCTGGCATCCTCTCCATCTCTTTGTTTCTTTGTCTCTGATGTGGGATGCTTACCTTGCCGCTCGCTCTTGGAATAGAGCCAGAACAAGATGTGGTATGTTAAAGAAAAAAGGAAGGGCAGAGACATCATCGTGGAGTTGATGAGTTTTCTGTTGTATCAAGAGTCTGATGTTTACACAAGAGCAAAAGTAAAGTAAAATGTGTTTTTTAGTTGGATGCATTTGCTGGTCTAGACTCTGTTCCGTTTACTAAATGAGGAAAACCCCACTCTGATCTAACTGTAAAACAATTTTTGTTCCATTTTATGATTTTATTTTATTTATTTTATTATTTTTCTTTAATTTTCCATTCATTTACTGGTTGATAAGTACTGAGACATTAACTTCTTTTTGATTTTATTACATTTATGTTAACTTGGCATGATCTCTTGGATTCAGATCCGAACTTGAAAGGGCATCAGAAATGATCCCCAGTGGCGACTATGATCACTGCTTATTGTCTAGTTGTCATAGAACAGCCTGGATTTCTGGGCTTCTTGATTAGTCTGTGTATATGTGACTGTGTGAGTGTGTGTGCACTCTGCATTATTGAATAGTGAATATGATGACCTGCTGTGAAAAACCCCCAATGTTTGATTACATTTCTTAAATATCAGCCTGTTTCTCTTTGAGTTTGCCAAGAGCGCTTTGTTCTGCCTCCTCCGTGCCCACTGAGGACTTGCAGTCTAAGTAAATGAACACTGTAACTAACTTAACTGTCACTGCAGTGCTGTCCACAGCCCAGCTTCACTACTCTGACAGAACAGCTAGAGGCACCGTTTATGTAACATGAAGTAAACTGCTTAGGACTTTAACTCTCATTAGGCTCCAGTGAATCATGGTGCGGTAAAGGCTGATTTACTCCACTGTATTTCTCACCTCAAGGTGTTTATGCAGCAAAAACCCACAGCCTAGAAGCGTAAGCTGTGTTAATTTTCACTGAGTAGAGAAGAATTTCCTGTCCTGTCTTTAAGGCTCAAGGAAAATGAGCTATGGGAACTTCCCTACACACAATTCCTCTGTTTTAAAGCTCTGTGTAACAAGAATTTGAACTTTGATCATTTAGGACCCTGTCCTACAGGTTTTTAGATGTTTCCCTGCTTCAACACACCTGATTCAAATTAGTGGGTCATTGTGCAGAACTTGACAAGTTGTTGGATCCTTTTAATTTGAGCTGTTTGGAGCAAGAATGCATCTAAAACCAGCAAGACAGTGGCCCCCGAGGACTAGAGTAGGAGATCCTTGCCCTTCAGTTTTCCCATTGCAGACACAAAACCTTCCATCATCATGCTGCCTTCTGTCACCTGATACATTATTACTACTGAAATCATTTTGGTGCTGAAAACCAAAATTAGCTCCACAGCTAAGTGTGCCAAACCAAAGTTAGCTAGCTAAAAGGCTAGCTTCACTGTAAGCAATGGCTAGTTTTCAGACAGATATTAAATTAGAATCACACCTGAACTTGCCAGACTTTTTCAGTGAGGCTAAGTTGGGATTCAGTTTTCATCCTACCTGTACTCTGAGCTCTCTCCAGCCAGTAAAAGTCAGTCAAATGTTGACTCTTGCTCTGTCCCTTTTTCTCTTTCCTGTTTCCTCTTCCTTCAAAAATGTGCTCGTTCATCTCCTTGCTGAATCAGTGACGTTCAAAATAGCCATTGTGTTGCTATCCAGTTGCTAGCTTATGAAGTAGTTTGTAAAGAGTAAATATATCAAGTAGCTGTAAAGTGATGCCGTGTCCTGAAAGCAAAAGTTTTGAAGTGCAGTTTCTCAGACTGCACTGCAGGGCAACAATAGCTCCAGGAATATACATAATAAATGCCATCAAAACAAGTCAGAAACGCGCATTTCGAAGGTCAGAAAGTTACAAAGTTCTTCTTTAATTTACTCTGAGTAACATTAATTACTGTGACGTGTGACCTGTTTCTTACTTTTTCATCTCGTAAGAAACTATTGTACAAATAAAACTGACTCAAGATTACCTAGCATCTCCGTTAAATACCCCATGAGTAATATTTGGGGATCTCCACTGGCAGGATTACATTACAAAATTCACAACTACTGTATGTTTTCATTACTATAGAATAGAATGATTTGTGTTTTCATTACTTAGTACCAAGCAATGTACAATCATGGGGGGGGATTTTCATGTATTCTCTACCAGTTTTAAGCAGGATGCAGCAAAAAAAAGTCATCTGGTTCTTAGAAATGTCTTTTGATGTCTTTTGAAATGTAATGAGTCACAAGACAATAGTAGTTTTTTTAAATATATTTTTTATGTATAAAGAAAGACAAAAATAAGCCTGAGTAGTGGGAGACGGCGGCAGTGACTGCTTTGTCAGGGATCAAGTATGATGCGGTTTATTGAATTAATGTTGGAAATAAGACTATTATTGTCTAATTATTTTTCTGTCAGTAATTTTTTTCAAATGTTTTCTCAATCCATGGAAAGAAAATTAGGCAATTCTGCTCTTATCAGCAGAGCTACAACAAAATAATTGTCATTAAAAGGAAGTGAAACAAGTGAATTTCTGGCAGTTTGTGACAAAGACCACTCATTAATCTACACATTCATTGTTGTGCGTTGCTAATCAGAATTGCTGCCTTAAGTTTTTCATACAACATCATAAATTTTGTATGAATTTTAACCAAGAGGACACTGTAACTTTAGACTTCACAATGTGTCATATATCTGTGTCCTTAAGTAGACTTATACTACATCACATATGCTTATCCAACATACTGATTTATTGGTTTACTAAGTGCATACACAAATAATCCGTAAAACAGTCTGCAATAAACCCCAACTAACTTCAGGGATTTATTTTGTCTTTTAGGTTAACATCATGTCAGATACATGCAACCCTGTGGTCATTCTGCAGGCTGTAACCGGTCTTGTACTTTTATTGCATGATTATTGCTAATGTTTTGTCTTCCTCCATTTGCTCACATATTAGTCTGTGCAAAATGACTAAGACTGCATGTCTCTTTGAATCTAGCTAATGGAAATCCAAATAAATCAATAAATCCACCCAACCATTCTGTAAACTTCTTATTTCTTGCACAGGGGCTAAAATCTGTCCCAGCATGCATTAAGTGAGAGGCAGGGGACAACCCAGGGTGGTCACCAGTCTGGCTCACAAAAACTATATTAATGTCCTCAGAATGTGCAAGAACGTAGCAGCACCTACATGGACACTGGTCCCATAAGATCCAGGTGTACCCACATTGTGTCAATATCTAGATAATTGGAATTTGTATTTTATAGCGAAAAGAATCACCGACTCATCTGAGGCAATAAATTGACTGAACTCATGTTACATACTCATATTTGCTAATCTGGGTATTCGTCTATGCAGCTGTTACAGCCTGGAAATATTGAGTTGTTATATGTTCTAATTTGGACATTGTCCGGGAGAGGTATTTAGGCAATGTTCCTTCTTCTTATTATCATTCAGGTCATTTTTGAAGTAATTCGTTCTGTGGGTATTTTCTGTTGTGTATGGGACATGTAACACTTGTGAGCTATGATACATCATCAGCCTGCGCTCACATGTGTGTATGTGGGAAGTGCGTTGTGCTGCTGGCTCGAGGTGTGTAATGTGGTCATCTTTGTGTGTCTTGGCTGCCTCAAGAAAATCCACATATTTTTAAAAAATATATGCAGCGCGGGGCGAATAAATTTGTTTGTACTACTCCACATTTGTGCACCTCATAATTAAAGGAAATTTCCTTTGGTTTCAGCTTACATTGGCTTTCAAAGATGCCCATACATATGTCACAGATATAATTGCAATTTTACAATTGTTGTGCATTAATTTCACCACACTAAAATCCCATGGACGCACGCTCCCTACAGGTCCCTAAGTTTTTATTTTTATCTTTTGTTGGAAACATAACTAAATAAAGCAAATTAAATTAAACTGTCTCATTACAAGCAAATCCCTCAGCTCTGTAAACAATAATAAATACTACATATTAAATCTGGATTTCTCAAATATAAAAGGCTACAGGACCGCTAGCTGGACCCTGGGAGGCTTCTTTCACTAAACTGCTTTGTGAAAATGTCTTTCCAGGAAAGAACACAGGACAAACATCTTGCTAGCTTTAGTAGTGGAAATAAACAGAACTGTATATGTGTAATTAAAAACAGTTTTTTCTACATGTTATTACACACTGACAACAAAAAAGGCATCAACCTCATCTTGAGCTGATAATGTGTAAACAGCAAAACTATTCATGGAGGAAACTTTTTTTGGCTTTTCTTGTTTGTTTAATGTAACATTTAGTGAATGCTGCTCAACTTGTCACGTAAAGCCCAACCTGAGTCAGATATAATTACAAAATTGCAAATGACATAAAAACATTTAATTTCAGTGTTACATTAGATAAGCATGACTGCACAAACTACTGTGCATTTACCCATTTACATTACTTTAGGGCATAATTCTGGTGGTTATCCTGCAGGTACTGAACTATGACATGCTTTACAGGCTGATAAATCATCCGCCACAAGGACTTGGTCTTTTAAAAAAATAAAAATTCTATAACCAAAAACATAACCCGGCATGGATGACTAAATCTGTTTGTTTGGATGGAAAAACCCTTTCTCGGCAATACTTTTTCACTCAGACACTCTTCTGCAACTGGCATGGAATGAAAAAAGTTACACCACATCTCCCTGTATGGTTCAGAAGTAATCTTTCATGGAAAGTGATGATATCGAGGGATCTTTACAATTAATTAATTGTGGAATTTAATTCTGCAATGAATTGTGAAATCAAGGTCTGTTATGGGCCCGTATTGTCCAACCTGTATAAACATTCTGTACAAAGTTTTGCCAGGAAGTTGATTTGTCGTAGGGTGGTTTACAGGGGGCTCCAGTCATCTTTCACACCTCATTTTTGCAGCACACCTGCTATACATGCAGTGTGACCAGTCCACCAGTTTCACCCAAGCACCATGATGTAAGACTGAAAACACAGGAAAGCAGCTCAGTAATGTTAATCTTCCCTCAAAAGGGACTTTACTAAACTTGCTCGGCTTCCCTTTCACCTCACTGGCTCCACATTAGCAGGATTCCTTACCAGCTTACAGAGGACCAGAGTGAATTTGTAGCTTAGTGCACAATAACATCTCAGATTATCGCTCATGTCAGCGATATCCTTGTTTGAATATAACAGAAAAACAAGTGGGGAGGTCATCAGATTAGTGTAATATTTATTGTTCACAATGCTTTTTTCTTCTTGTAAGAGAAGGAAACCGTTTTGGATCCAAGTGGTTTCCCATGACCGACTAGGGGCTGTGTTGAACTGACCTGCCACTGAGTTACTCCATCTCTCAAGAAAAGGACTCCTTTTCTGTGGAAAAACCAGCAACCTGAGTTGGTGGTGAGTGTGCACACACAGCAGCAAGAGGTTTTAGCTCAGGCTTTTTCAGGAGGGAGGTTTAGAGGAAATACATTTAAACACAACTACAACAACAGAAGGAAATCTAATCTTACCCTATGGACGGTCATGTGATGGGATTCCTGGTACAGCACCATGGCCAAAGAATTATGGATACACTATCTGATTTTAAAATTTTAGATTTTACTTATTTGCCTCAGTTGGATTGAGTGTGCAGAGAGGAAAAGAAATCTCCGGGATCTGCTGCAAAGACTTTAAAATCGGGTCAGTGGCTGTGGTAAAGCCAGCGAACTCCTTATCTACAGGGACAAAGATGATGAGCTCAATAGCTCTTTAAGAGATTTTGACTCAAGTTCTTCAGGGACTGAAAAGGAAACGTTAGTGAATGAGATATTTTGGCTGACAGTTGCAGTGACAAAGAGGCTGATGGGACCTTTTATCTGTTTTTTTCATCAAGTGACCATCACAACATTGATGCTCTGATTTCACACTTCCCCGATGACCTATGTTGGAGATGAAGGTATACTTAGTTAATAAAGAAAAATATCCTTTATGTAAAGAAGGGCATGTTGACGTGTTGTAGTTTATTTATAATTAGCTATTAAAGAGAGAAAATCTACCAAAGTTCATTAGTTCTTCTTTAAAACTTCAAAAGAGCAGTGGCCTTGGAGGATATGTGTGCTAACTCATTCTTACTGAGTAATCATTATGTGAACAGGTCGATGTGTTCATCCAGGCAGAAGGTCTGCTCATTCCTTACGGCATGAAATCTGTCTTTAGCTTTCATGTAACTTAAGCTTTTGGCAGTCATGGATTCTGATTTAATCAATCATAGATTGCTTCCTTGTAAAAAGAAACAAAAAAATAGAAAAATCAGAAGTTAACAAACAGCAGGCGTCACTTTCATGTTTTGGGGACCTCATGGGAAAGTTTTTTATTTGTAACTGATGGGGCATCGGAGGCATTTAACCTCTTTCTAAGGTTGTCTGTGACTTTGAGAGCCATTGAGGTCTAAAGTGAGTCGTTGACTTACCCAACCATAATGTGCCGCTGTGAGGTCACATGACAAAGTTAGTGTGTGATTATTTGTAGCCAAACTTGTGTTAAGGAAGTACAAAGGTTTATCTTTTCTCTTAACCACACCAACAAATTAAGATAAACGTTTGAATAAAGTTGCACCTGAAATTCTTCCTGGTTACTCAGTAGTTATGGTGGCTACTTTTATTTTACTCCCTCCTGTTATTACTGTGAGTTTAGTGGTCTAGGCACTGCCTTTTTTTAATCACCCAGGGTTTATTGTCTTTGATCTGTTGGATCTAGGGGAGAAGGAGGGACCAGAAGATAACATTCCCTTCCCTTTGTTATGGCCTTTGTGTCAAATCCAGCTGAAATTCTTGTGGTTGTAAAGCTTTCAGTTGCCATCTAGTAGCTCTCTCCCTTCAATGCTTCTCTCCCGTCTCATGGTACATCAAAGCAGTGTCACAGCCATGACCTCGCACCCGGCCAGCAGCCGAATTTTAAGTGCAAGTGACATTTTTGAGATGCCACCAATTTCTCCTGACAGAACACATATTCTTGAAAGCGAAATCTTAAATTTTTCTATTTATTTTCAGTGAGTTGGTTGGAACAGGAAGCTGTTGTAAAATAATTTTAAAAACACACTGAGACCTTTATGACATCAGCTGTCAACCCTTACTGCATGATCGCATGCTCTAATGGCAAAAGTTGACGTTTCACAACAGAATGGGCTTGTTTCTTTGCACATATTGTTTATTTTGAGAAACCGTAGGTCAGAGGTGTCCAAAGTCAGTCGCTCTCCTGCGGGTTTTGGATGTTTCCTGCTATAGCACACCTGAAATGGATTAATGGGTATAACATGCTTGTGCAGTACTTGACAACCATTTGATTTTAAATCAGGTGCGTAGGAACAGCGAAACATCAAAAACCTGCAGGATTGTGGCCTTCGAGGACCAGAGCTGAACACCCTTGCTGTAGCTTATAATGGAGCCTGACCACTTAACCAGTAACTTTCATGTCCAGATCTCCAAGATTTTTACGTTTACCTATGCAAAGTAAAGTCCTCCCACCTTGGTTCTGGTTAAACTGGTGTGAATGTGGCCTGGTTCACCAAAAAGTACCGAGATTCTGAGACTCCACAATGAAGTCAGAACCAGAGCCAGAACAGTGTCTGTCTAAAAACAATATACATCATTCACAGCTGGAATTTAGCTGCTCATTAGTGTTCATTTCGTTAACGCACATTTGTTACTGGATGAAAACTAGACTAGACGAGACTAAAACCCCCATTAATAAACAATAACTGGGACTAACTCAGTATGTATTTTTGTGGACTAATAAATAAATTGGTTAAAGATGGCGCCGAGGAAGACTGCTGCGTTTCAAGCTCTCTCCCCTAACATTATTTATTCCTTATTTATTCTTATTTTTAGTCATTATTTACTTAGTTATGTAACCTGCTAAAGTCAGCCCTATCATAAAGTATGATGGAGATAAATTACGATGCATCCGATCGGTGATGGAAAAAGCTTTTTATTGCCACCGCCACCAGCTTGCAATGTGGAACCTCCATGACAGCCATGGCCTACCTGTTGTTGTACCTGAGCGGTGGTGGAGGAAAAGAGGGTCACGAGCTGGAGTCCTGGTCCGGCTGAGGAAACGGGGAATCGGCCTCCTCTACCGAGTATTCTTCTGGCAAATGTTCCATCATTGGACAACAAGCTGGATGAACTTCGGCGCAGGATGGCGTTTCAACAGGAGATTAACATCTGTAACGTTTTTGCTTTAATGGAAACTTGGCTCGACCCCTCGATCCCGGACTACGCCATTGTTCCTGAGGGGCTCTTTGTTTATCAGCTGGCCCGGACTATACAATCAGGAAAGAGCAAGGGAGGTGGTGTCTGTTTCATGGTGAACAACAAGTGGTGCTCAGATGTGGGAATTATTTCTACGGGCTGTACTCCAGACCTGGAGCACCTCATGATCAGATGCCGGCCTTATTATCTTCTGCGTGAGTTCACGTCGGTTGTCATGACAGTAGTGAATGTTCCGCCACACTCTTATACCAGCGAGGCCATGGAAGAACTGTTTGAAGTTTGCTGGAGGCTGTGTTTATTGTTGCCGGGGATTTTAACAGCACCAACCTGAGGAAAGTCCTCAGATACCAAGATGCCACCAACACATCAGCTGTTCTAGGCGTGGCA
Source organism: Rhadinocentrus ornatus (assembly GCA_037177495.1). Taxonomy (NCBI): domain Eukaryota; kingdom Metazoa; phylum Chordata; class Actinopteri; order Atheriniformes; family Melanotaeniidae; genus Rhadinocentrus; species Rhadinocentrus ornatus. The sequence continues at coordinate 6,454,353 of JBAMHW010000004.1, forward strand.
ATAACACACTTGATCATGTTTACACCCCTTACACAAACACGTATAAGGCCCTCCCTCGCTCTCCTTTTGGGAAATCTGATCACGTCTCAGTTCTGCTGCTGCCTTCCTACAGACAGAAATTGAAATGTCAAGGACCAGGGATACGGACCATTCAGCAGTGGTCCGTCCAATCAGGTGCGACTGCTTCAGCACGACTGAGTGGGGTGTGTTTAAGGATACTGACATGAACACATACACGGATGCCAGTCATTGGTTACATTAGGAAATGCATCGATGACGTCATACCGAGGATTACTGTGCGGACATTTCCAAATCAGAAGCCCTTGGTTAACGGTGAAGTCCGTGCTAAACTTAAAGCACGGACAGACGCCAATAACTCAGGTAACTTGGAGGAGTACAGGAAGTCTAGGTACGCGCTCCGGAGAGCTATCTGTAGTGTCAAGAGACAGTACAGGGACAAACTAGAGTCTTATTACAAGGGCTCCAACACCAGGAGCATGTGGGCCGGATTAAAAACTCTTACTGACCACAAAAAGAAGACCAGCAGTACTGAGGTGATGTCTGCATTTCTGCCTGAAGATCTGAACACGTTTTATGCCAGCTTTTGAGAGCACCTCTACAGATGCAGAGGTAAGGCTCAGGAGGACCACTGCCCACCTGTGATATCCAGGGCAGACTTGTTCAGAACTTTAAAAAGGATAAACACACATAAGGCTACTGGACCTTCGCAGCATTCAAGCCCGTACCACCAGGCTCAGGGACCGCTTCATACCGCAGGGCATGAATGCTGTCAGCAGCAATGCCACCTGTAAATAATAGCATCTTCTTATTGCTTATTATATATTTTATTATATATAATTTGTAGTATTCTTGCTTTTTGTGTTCAATTTTTATTGTGGTTTATATTCTTTTTATCATTGCTAGGTGAGTTTGGGATTCAAGAATTGTGTTGTGCAATGACAATAAATTCTTTTATTCATTCATTTATACACAAGACGAAAATGTACTTCACTAAATAGACTGGGCTAAATTCTATGGATGTTTCAGTTCACAAACAAAGACGAGATGAAACATATTATATCATATGACTTTGTCAAATCCTGTCTCCTCCTCTTCCTCTGCTGTTCTGCCACTCACACCCATACCCCCTTTCAAACCTGCAGCGGCCAGGTGCACAAACATATGGGACAGACAGGAGGTGAATTCACGGCGAAAGGTTAAAAGTAAAACATTATTTGGCCATGCTTTGCACGGGCCCAAGAGAAAGAGCAGGGCTCCCTTTTCATTTACAATAATGTCAAGCCCCCCTGATCCCAGTTCCACATACTCCCCAAAGCTTAAAAGGAACGTACGAAGAAATGTGTCACGAAATAGTCTTTAGTTTATTGGCTGCTTCTTCATTAACCACAGTGAAAAACCATGTCAGTGGCAGAAGGAATGATCAACTCATCTGCTACAGTCAGTCATTGTTTACACCAGTTTTTTTTTTTTCAAGTAATTGAAATCTCTGTACTTGATTCATCATTGTTTGACCATTGTTACTTTCATAAATTTGTCCATGTTTTGCTGGCAGTGTTTTATTTAGCCTTGCTGT
>JBAMHW010000004.1:6464001-6477920 GCA_037177495.1 Rhadinocentrus ornatus
GAGCCTATCCCAGCAGTGTTTCAGGTGAAGGCGGGGTACACCCTGGACAGGTCACCAGTCCATCGCAGGGCCGGATTACAGTACATATATATAATAATATATATTATACATAAATATAATATGAGGTAAACAGAAGTACTTCAAGTTGCCTGGATATAAATTAAAACATAAAAAAATAAGATTATTTGCCAAATCTCAGGCTTCTACAGATTGAGTGCTAGGAATACAAGCTGTATTAAATTTCTCCTATCTGGATAGTTGGATATTATGCCTGCATGCAAATATTTGTGTATATGAGAAATTTAGAAAGCAAACATAATAAAATAAAAAGAGACAGGGCAGGTCATTCAATTATTTGGTAGCTAAGCATTCAAAGTAAATCAAATGATTAAATCAAATGTGGCTAAATTTATATCAGGTAGCCTCATCTAAATCAATAAACAAAAAATAAATCCTCTAGCACTGCAAGGCAGCACCAGTGTCCAACTGGCTCACAGCAGTCTGAGCAGCACTTATCCATGATGTTCCCTCCTGTTGTTCCCTCACATTTAAGCCACTTTGGAAAAAAGGCGGCTGCTAAATAACAGAAATAGAAGTAATAATCACGTTGACATAATCTACATGAATATCTGCAAACAAGAAACACAGCGGTCTTTGCACTCAGTCAGAACAAAAGTAAAGCTGTAGATTTAATCAGTAGTACAGCCAAGTTTAGTCCAGTGGTATAATCTGATTTCTCCTTCCCAGTCTCGAACACCCCTGTCCTGGAGCCACACACACATACAACCACCAGCCTTATTAATACATAAAGTATACACCCACACAAAGGTGAGATCATAAAAGACTGGTTCTGTATTCCAAAAATAAATGTTGCAACATGAGATGTAAAGCGGTCTTTACCAGCTGGACTTTAACTATTGATCAGCCAGTGACCTGGAGGTAAATAAAAACATCAATAAATAACAATAAAGCTGTTCTGAACTAAGCGGCAACCAAACATCCAACAGTAATGGGAAAGCCGTTTTCATCTACTACAACACAAACACACACTCACAGCAGCACCTCCTCCTTAATGGTTTTGGGAAATTTGGGACCTTTTCCAGCGGTTGTACCAGCGAATCACATAGACTGCACAGCTGGATTTAATGCAAATGTGTATAACACAAAAGGGCAAGACTAGCGGTTTAGTGTAGCTAACTTAACCTTCGAAGTATCAAGTACTGTCACGAATGATCTGCCTTTTGTTCATTAAATTTTTTAAGAGATACAGGGTTTAAATTGTCTGTTTACCTTTTTCGTGTTGGCCCATAGTCTTGCTGCCTATTGACAGCCACCACAACCAGTGGTGTTCAGTTTAGGGCTGTCAGCCAATAAAACGCGTTGGATTCCCGCTTCCATAAAATTCCTCTGTGATTGGTCATATTGTTGCACCTGTGTTGCATTCACAGAAGCCAGGAAATTGCAAAACTTCCATCTTCTTTAATGTTATAAGACGGCTCATTTTCTTAAACTTAGTCCTTCTGGGGTGGCAAAAACATTTGGGGCTTGATGTGAAAGGTTCGGGGCTAGAGACGGGAATGCTCAGGCCATTGCACTGCTTGCAACCATTGCTTGCGTAGAGCCTCACCTGGTAGGGCGTTCTGTGATCAGCTGATGAGATGGCAAGGGTGGATTTTGATCTGCTTGAGCCTTGGCCAGCTCCTGTCTTCTCTTCCATGAATTGGAGAATGCAGCTGCAATCTTCTTGCAGACGTCGACTGCTCATTCCACCTCCCGTAGTTTCACACTCCTCTTTATGTAAATAAAGGAGAAGTAAATGTAACGTTAAGTACTTCTTATGTATTACGGTGTGTACAGGAAAGGTAAAATGTATCAGTTAATAATGTTTTATTAATTTATTTCTATATATTTTATGCAGAAATAATTTACATATACATTTTAATGACTTGTGTATCCCATTGTTGATTTATCTCATTATTTCATTCAAGGGCAAGAATGTTTGTGGTGGCGTTGTCTGCCTGTGACACAGGTGAGGCAATCCTCTTGCATTCCCCACGACTCAAGAGCATCTCTGAGGCCTTTGGCTAGCATTTGTCTAGTGTGGTCTTCCGGAAAATAACTTGTCTGTAAACTCCGGCTGTGGAGGTTCCAACCTTGGTCAATAAAGTGTATCGTCAGGCTCATATATAGATGTGTCGTTCGGCTTGACCAAATATCTGTTGTAGTCTCGAACATCCCTTTGTGAATTTCCGCCTCCACTTGGCCCGACATGCATCATATAAATCAGGTAACACAACTTTAGTCATATGTTTTTGGCTGGGCATTAAGTGTTTGCACCAAAACCCACGTATCTCGACCGTATAGATTTGTAACCATATCTTTGCAGATGTGCTTGGCAACGGCAGTAGTGATTTCCTTCCATCTGCGGGAGCTATGGCTATATGGTGTTCCATGGGTAAAAGCCTGTTGCAGCGTCTGGAGTTTGTTATGAGCACTTTCGCCACCGCTCGATGCTGCTTTTGTACCTTTTGCTCGTTGACCCTCTCTGCATTCTTTGTTGCGATTCTTGCGCAGGTGTTGTAAAAAAGAAGTTAGTAGTGTTGAAGTCCGTTGTTGGGTCAGGGAGCCGGCATACTTTACAAATAACTGATGTCTGTTCTACGTCGGTCTTTTTTATATCCAAACCACATCCATGCGACAGAAGTTGCCCCTCTTTTAGGTACAAACTCCTCGGTTTGGGTTGGGTAGTCATCTTGTAGTGCATTACCCTGCTCTGAAACGTGTCTGCTACCTCCATGTTTGTGAATGTATTGCAGCGTGCATGGGTAAGGCACATTTTGACATAAAATACTGCAGTGAAGCACCTAACTGCGGCGTAAACGATAGAGCCTCATATGAAACGATAGACATTTACTATCGTCCAGATGATATAGCCCTAGTATCGGGAAAGAAAACTTGTGTGGTTTCTGCAGTAATTAAAGATACGTGATGACAAGTCACTTACGATGTCACTGAAACTCCCAAAAAAGCAGTGATGGTCTCATATTCTTATGGGGATTTGTGGCATTTCAGTTCTCGTCACATATTGTTTTCCATATTATCAGTGTTCAGTTTTGAGAACCGGTCTTGCTGGTGAAATCTGAGACGACATGGAGATGCATTTTGTTGGTCTCATTCAAGTAAACAAGCCTTGCATGCAGGTTCATTGTTCATCCCCACTTCCCCTAACTCCACCTACAGGATTGTTTTCCTTATGTGGATGTCTTCCTGCAGGGCCTGTTGAACAGGACTCGTGATGCAGTCTGACCTGTTTGTCTACTGTTTCTCATTGTTCATCATTCTGATCAGAAAAAATACGTCTCACTCAAACACAAATGCTTTAATGTGCTGTTGACTCAAAGAAAATTAGTGATCATGAAGAGTAGATCAAGCTGATGAGTTAATTATTGGAGTAGAGGGGGAAAAAACTTTACTCAAAGAAAATTTAAAAGGTATTGTCAGCTATTTATTTACTGGACAACACTTTGTATTGTGGCTCACTCTATGTGGGGACTTATCTTTATATTTTTTTTCCTTGATTATACTGCAACTTAAGAGTTAATGTGCCAGCAAGGCAGATTTTCTAGAGCGATGAAGGGTTAGAAAAACAACAACAAACAAACAAACATAATCATAATCTTCCGCTATTATCAAAATACCTGTGCAAACACCTTTACAGGCATGTAAATGATGAACTCTCTCCCCTCCATCTTGGTACATGACATTAATTTCTTTTTTTCTCTGAATCAATATGTGCAGAGGAATGGACGCTTCCATTGTGCTGATTAAAGACACACACACACAAGCCTTTGCTGCCGATCCACATTTGGCTGTCAGGACCCTGCCAACGGCTCTGGTCTGAGGCTGCTTATTTTCTGTACGGCCTTTGTTTTGGCACTGCTGTCATCACCATAGTAACAGCCAGAGATGACAAGCCTGGCTGGCTGCATTTGGACTTGTATGAAGTGGGTGCATGCAACACTCTCAGGACAGGTTTAAGATCAGAGAGAAATACTTTGGATGCACACACACTTTGACCATACTAAATAAATTCCAGTTATGATGATTAGCCATTTTTTTGGCTGGAAGAGAGCAGAAGAGGAGAGGATGAAGAGGGGTTAAAAATGCCTGTGGTTTCCACCGTTATCTCCCAATTCGCCTTGTTATCATAAGCCAGCTTTGAATGGGCTGAATTAGCAGCTCCGTGGAGCTGAAAGAATAGAGGTGACTCAGCTGGTTTCATGCACGGACAGCATTTCTTTCATTCCTCCCCTGCTCCGGACCGTTCCCTTTCCTCCCTCTGGGAGTAGGACTTTACTTTGCTCTCTCTGTGTCTCACTCTCGCTGCTATTTTTTCATCATTTTGCAAGGTCTGTAAGGTCTGAACAGGAGAAGACAATTTCCTGACTAACCCAAACCGAGGTCATACACTCATTGTCATTTAAAAATGCTAATTTATACAGTTTTATCTTGAGAGAATTTAATTTATTATAGCAAGAGGTAATCTTCTGCATCTAAACAGTTTTTATGTTAGGTAATTTGCCAGTTTTAAAGCATTTACAACCCCAAGTCCCAAAAAGTTGCAATGCTGTATAAAGTTTACATAAACATATTGCAATGATTTGCAAATAAAAAATTTTTTTATTTCCGATAGAACATTAACAACAAATCAGATGTTGAAGCTGAGACATTTTACCATTTCTTTGAAAAAATGAGCTCATTTTCATTTTGATGGCAGCAACACATCTTACACACAGTTTAGAGTAATTCCCGATGATGTTTAGCATTGTGTAGCATTCCCTCTTCTTTTAACAACTGTCTGTAAACATCTGGGAAGTGAGGAGACCAGTTGCTGGAGTTTTAGGAGAGGGATGTTGTCCCATTCTGGTCTGATGCAGGATTCTAGCTACTCAATAGTATGTGATTTAGTGTTATCTTTCTGTAATCTGTAAGGCCTTCCTTGAAAGAGACGTCTGGATTGAGGCAGGCGTTGCTCTAAAACCTCCACGTACTTGATTAAGCTTCACAGATGTGGAAGCTGCCCTTGCCACAGGCTCTAATGTAACCCCATACCATCAGAGATGCTGATAACAAGCTGGATGGTGACTCTCTTTTTTAGTCCGCAGGGTCCATGGTTTCCAAAATTGTATTTCAATTTTAATCCATCTGACCACAGAGCATTTTTGCACTTTGCCTCTGACTATCTTAAATGATCTCTGGCCCAAAGAAGAAGGTGGCATGTTTGGACTGTACTCTCATATGGCTCTTTCTTCACATTATAGAACTTTAACCTGCATTTGTGGATTTCAAAGTGATCTGTGTATAGAGACAGTGATTTCTAGAAGTGTTCCTGAGTCCATGGTGTGATTTCCAGTAGATTATCATGTCGGTCTTTAATGCAGTGCTGCCTGAGGGCCTAAAGATCACCAGCATCCTGTTTTGACCTTTGTTTTTGTCCTTTTATGTAAGAGAATCCTCCTGATTCCCTTCATCTTTTGATGACATTGTACACTGTGGATAGCGGGATCTTCGAAGTCTTCGCAATTGTACATTTTTCTGAAATTGTCGCACAATTTTTAGATGCAACTTGTTGCATATTCGTGAACTTTTGCACATCTTTAAATCTGAATTGTTCCCTTTATACCCAGTCATGTTCAAACCTGTTACCAATTAACATATTTAGTTGTCAGATACCCCTCCTGTTGTTTTGTGTTTTCAGTAACCTTTCCAGCCTTTTGAAATGAGGTTGGAATGATCCATATAACTAGTTCAGTTTTCTTGTATTTTGTGCATAGAGAAAAGCAGTGGAGAGAAAAAACATTCACGTCTTGAATCCTTAGCTCATTAGTGAATTAAGACTAATACAACAATCAGTATTTCAACTTTTTACATCGTAGAGGTAAACCTAGAGTTGTCCCACATCTGTGGCCTGATTAAGGTTGTCATTCCTAAGGAAACTGAAGAAGGTAAATAAAGAGCAACCTAAGTGGAAACTGCACAGTTGAATTTGGCTTATTTAGGCCCAAGACAGGAGTTTTCTGCAGCCACTGATTAAAACTGAATGGAAGTGCAAGGTATTTGATTTAATTTATCTACAAACAAATGGCTTTTTTTTGTCATTTTAAGACATGCCACACATATTAATTTTATTTTGGCTGAGCTATTATTTGGTCACAATAAATTCTATTTGAAGTTATTGAATTTAGTGGTTTCCAGCGATCAGCTTCCTGGCTGTTATCAAGATTTGGAGGCCTGTACTCGGTCCAATTAATGGCTTCTGCATTCACTTCCATGGACAGCTGCAGACTTGAAGCAGTTATTGTGGTCTCCAGTTTTGGGCGGGAATCAGACTTTCACAGATGGTTTCACGCAGATGAGCTGGTGAACACATTTTTGTCAGACTGTAACAGTAAACCATCCACAGCACAGCTTGATTTTCTGTTAGAAGCTGTTTAATTAGGATGCTGAGAAGATTCTGACAGATTTCTGGTCCAGGTGTTGATGGTCCAGGTCTGTTTTGTGTTTTTTTTTATTTCTGATAAACCTAGGCTTATACTTAAACAATTTACTGCAGTTTCTATGACATCATCATCCCTGTAAAAGACAAGGAAGTATCTGTCTTATGATGCAGCCACCAGCTATGTCAACATTGGCTTGGCTAATTCACACGCTCAGTGGGAAAAATCTCTCTTCCTGCAGACTGAAAACATCAAACTGCTTCTGGGATTTTAACTTTGACAACTGCAGCTCACCTGAGATGTTCCCAAGAGTGTTGCTACTTATTTAGCTTAAACTGTAGATTTTAATGTGTGTACACATATTAAAATCTCTATGGACTGACATGTTGAGGCATTAGCTGCATACACCTCTGAAGAGCACGTACTTGGAGTCTCATTGCATTATATTATATATTAGTTTATTGTTATTTGGTTGTGTTACTGGAACACTAAAGAAGTTTGTGAAATTTTAAACGGTTTAAACTTGTTAAGTGGAGCTACTTTTCTCACGAGCATTCCTAGGCCTGAACAGATACTGTCGTTGAGAATTTTGGTTTCCATCTGACACCATTTGGTTGTATGGTACCATGTTACTCACTACAGCTGGTTTAAATAAATTGATTCATATGTTTTTAATAGTTTTTAAATTAAATAAACCCAATACCCAAGAATATTTAGAGCAACTTGAAACGGTTTCATTGGGACATTTAAAAAGTTAGGTGGCTGTATTGTTATATTTCAGAAATTAAGAATGCAGATGTGTCAGATCAGATTATTACATTTTTTATTGTCAAGTAAATGCACTGTGTTTTATATATATATATATAAAAAAAAACTTATCTGAAAATGTTTTGTAATATTCAAGAAATATATGCAGTGTTACACAATTAGCTGTAAATGAATCAATATTGAATCAATTCAGGAAATTATTGAGGATACCTAGCCCTATTTTTTAAATAAAATTGCATTTGTATTCAATAGCAACAGCTTTTGGATGTATTCTTAATATCATATTTTTCATAATACACAAGGTTAGTGTCCCAACAGCAGTCTGTTGCTGCAGATATATACACCTCTGGTGTCTTCTGCTCTGCCCTGGATCTGTTCAGTGATTCTGCCCCACAGCTTACTTGTGAAAGCAATTGTTTTTTAACAGTCTAGGAGGGGGATTTTTTAACTACAAATACTTCATTAAATTGCATTCAAATGTCAATATTAGGTAATAGGTAAAAAAAAATTAAAAAAAATGTTGTAATAACACTGACTTAAATCGTTATTGGATCAAAACAGATCGGATCGACTCTTGACAAGGATTCTAAATCTTGAAAATCAGAATCGATACTAGAAATTTGAATCGATACCAGCCCTAGTGATAATCCATTCTAAATCTTGAGAATCGGAATTGAATAAATTCTTTAAATTTCAATCGATACCCAGCTCTATTAATACCAATATAACACACCTTTTACCATGATGGATAGATGAATGAATGAAAAGATGTGCTTTTTACCAGGTCATGCAGTTCTGTAAATACTGCCTCTAACGCAGGAGATCGTTGTGGGAAAGCTATTAACACCTTTATTACTTTTAGCAGACTTAAGATAACTGGTGCTAATCAAATAGACTTGACTTACTCATCTTCTATTAAAACAGATGCTTTGGCAGCATTCAGGTTCTATTCAGCTTTATTTGTATGATGCTAATACACAGTCATCTCAATATACTTTACATACATTCAAGCCAATTCACTGTGATCCATTTAAAGCGAATCCACATTTTTCCAAAGTCGAGTTGTTTGTTAACCTGATGTCAAGGAGGAAAGACATCAGCAATGTTCTTAGAAACGTAACTGTAGCTGCCCATCATTCAGAAAGGTTAAAGATAATTTCCGAACAACTGTATTTGAAAACGTGCAACAAATTCAACAAAGGGGAAACTTGTTTTTATTTTTTTATTATTTGTTTTTGTTTGTTTAAAAACCTCTACAGCAGAAATGTCTGTCAGTTCTCGAGGTCTGAAGTGCTGCGGATTTTAAATGTTTCCCTGCTCTTAACACACTGCATTTAACAAGTAAGGATTATATTTCATGAATGGGGGAAGAATTATAAATGATAAAATCTACATAATCCTTCAAAGACATCTGTGTTTCCACATTATATTATTACTTTAAATAATGCTCGTCAGAAGCTGGCACTAGTTTTCTGAGATTGAATCTTCCTGCCAGGATGTTATGCAACGTTCTAAATGCAACCTGTGGTACAACACCCAGCAGCCAGCCAAGTTCCCTGCTCAGATAAATCATCAGACATGCTCAGTACTTTGGTAGTTTCTTAATGTTGGCCACACTGGCCACATTTTTCACTGTTTTGTTGAGTGGGAGACCATTATCAGCTTCTTTTGGCTTTTCAACATATTAAACTCTACCTCAAAAAAACAATTAGCTCTCTTACAGCATCTGGGATTCAATTGTTGTTTTAAGCTATCTCTTTTGAAAATGAATAATGCCTGCTTTGGGCCATAGCAGTAGAGTTGTAATGGCATTGGTGCAGCATCAAACATCCCAGTCAGGGCCGCCGATCGCTCACATCAAGGAAAAGTTTGCTTGGTTTTATCAGCAGAATTTCCTCACATGTTCTTGATTTAAGCAAGAAGAACAGCCGTGTTGGGTTCTACGTAGACTGAATTTAGCACTTCAGGCCTCACCTTGCTGAAGTAAATAAAAAAAATATTCTCAGCAGAATATGAGAATGATTGCACCTCCTTTCAGTGCCGTACACACCCTGCTGCCAGACCTTTCCTTTGCTAACATAAAGCAGACATGACATCTTTCAATATAGCTACAGAATGAACAACATTTCATTACACAGCGTATTTTTTTTCTTCTTTTTTTTTTTTTAATCCAATTTCTGCTTGAAGCTAATTTTGTAGTTTTATTTAGATCCACATTTTGTTGACCATGTTTTTCTGTTCTGTCTGTCCTCTGTGATGAGATGCATCATGAAAAATGACCTCGGCATCAACAAAACTACATTCGATAAACAGAGTGAGAAAATTGTTCATTATTTCAATATACACCTGTGCATTTACTGTATAGGTAATAACTGCCATCTCTTCTGCTCCTTCAGCTGACATGAAACCACATTTCTTCCATGACTGGAATTGTTTTGTTTTCTTCAGTCATGCAGCTTAATATGTTTCATGGACCTGCAGCATCATCTCATTGCCGTGCAGATGTGTGATTCATCACTGAATCACCATCATCTCATCATCCAGTCCTGCTTCCCTTTAATTTATTGTATTCATTTCCAAGCATCCAAATATTTCTTATTTGATTACTCAGTTCTCAATTAATGTAAAATTTTATGTCTTTAGGTCTATAAGCAAACCGCTGCTCTGACTTTTATTACACTGAAATTTATTTTAAAAAGTATTATAAAAAATGTGGTTTTGTTTTTACTAGCTGATTTGGTTAAATCTATTATCAAACATGTTGCGTATTATATTTTAAAGATGTAAAAAGCTTGTACAGTATGTTTAAAAGAGGGGATAAAACATGCAGAGAATCCAAATAAGAAATTTATTTTTTATTTATTTCTTTTTTTACTTTAGTTTCTTCAGCTCAGCAACCTAACTACCTGTCAGTGAGATGGCTAAAGTCAACAGCTATGCCATGTTGCCATTTCTACATTAAACTCAGACTATGTCTTGAAACAAACACAGCTCTTTTAAATCTAGTACATAACCAGACACATTAAGCCAAACTCCCACTCTTTCTTTTGCACTCTGTAAGGTGCCACAGAAACATCACACATGACTGCCTGCGATGGGGAATCAGCAGAGCTTTGATACCAGCATATGTTTTCATATAGTCTGAAGATCTCAAGAGGGAAGCTGTGCTTCTAACAGCAGACAAAAAGGGCATAGGAGCAAAAAGATTTACCGTGGTTACACTGGAGAAATGTTTCACTGATCAGAGCTAAGCCTCACATCATGTTGAGTTTCAAAGGGGGCAAAGTTTGAGAGGATCTCTGCTCACAAAGTAGTCCTTGTTGCTGTATCAAGTAAACATAAAGCGGCTTCTTGTCGGCGACATGTTTTTGTTTTTTTTAAGGTCCCATATTTTGCAAAACTCACTTTCTAAAGCTTTTCTAACAGCCTTATGTGTCCTCATAGCCTTTGTATTAGGTCCAAGAATTAGAACATTCTGTCTCCTCTCCCACTTGTTTTCTCCGCTTTTTAGAGAATGTGTGGTCAAACGGGTGAGTCTGAGATCTCACAAATCTTGTGACATCACAAAGGGAAAAAAACATTCCCCCTCACAGTGGATACTGTCATTGACCCGAACCCCCGGCTAGCTGAGCTTACCCTCTAAATTCACAGAGTGGGGACCAGTGAAAGCCGGATCTTCTCCCATTAAGGGGTGTGGACAGGCACCACTCATTAACATTTAAAGGTTCAGACACAGAAACAGCCTGTTCTCAGTAGAGCTCACTAGAGCCACTTTTGGAATGGCTGAAATTGGGGACCAAGGCTGAATTTGGGGTAATACACTTTAAAAAAAAAAAGTGTTGTTGGACCTCTGAACCTCATATGAAATTGTTAAAAAAATGTATAATATGGGACCTTTAAAGCCATGCATCAGTTATAATGCATGACAGTAAGCAGCCCCATGACTTCCCAAAAAGTCTTCTCTCAGTCAGACTGGCTACTTTAGTTTAAACGTGTCATCACCTGGTCTTTTCATGTATCCACTGTCCTCTAAGTGTCTTAAAATATTTTTTTGAAAACTTATTAAACAAAAAAATAAAAAAAATAAATCAAACATAGAGCTTGTTTTGACCCTTTGCTCCTACCACAACTTTGTCTCATGAGAGTTCAGGCAAGATTTTGACTAATGTTAAAGAGGTGTACGCTGATTGGCCGCAGGGAAGTCAGAGTCAGAAGGGGGGGCGGGTCCAGTGCATGCACTGTGCGTCCGACTCCAAAACATCAACAGCTTATTGATGCTGAGCGAACCTGACTGAGCAGCAGCTTAAGTAATGTCTGAACTAGACTCCGAACCTGAGAGTGAAGATACCGAGATGGTGGAATAAGCGTGTTCACAACAAAATTAAAACACGGGGCTCATTTGTACATTGCAGGTGGTTAAGCTGTTAGGCTCGTCCCTTAGCATTAGCGTTTGCATTAGCTGCGTCAGCTTATCTCACGGTCTACATCTTCAAACAACTTCACAGGAGCAAATTAAAATCACGCGTTTGCGAGAGTTTACCCTTGTTAGCGGTTCTGCTATAAACAAACGGCCCAGACAGAAAAACACGACCGTCTTCATAAGAAAGGCTTTCAGGGAAGTTAAGACTTCGGTCCAACACTAATACACATTTTACTTGGAAAAAGTGCAAATTCCGGGTGATGACTCCTTCAAAGCTTAACTGTAAGCTTGTAGTGTTGACCAGGGGCGTAGCACGAAATTCTAGGCCTTATGTACAAACCATCTTAGTGGGCCCCTATGCTGATCAATAGTTCACGCCTTTTTTCTTCTCCTCAAGCTTGTCACCACTTTCAGAACAACCTTCACTTCGCCTGTCTTTACTCGTATCTGCTCTCTCTCTCTCTCTCTCTCTCTCTCTCTCTCTCTCTCTCTTCATTTTCTCACTTTCTGTTTTATCCTGTTTTATCCTTTCTTATATTTTCTGATATTAACACACCACCTGGTGAGTTCCAATATTGATTAAAATTGATTACTAGTAACAAACTTACAGTTTTGCACATCGTTTATTAAGCAGAAAGGATTTGTCAGTTCTATGTAAATTTTAAAAGAAACAAAGAAAAAGAATACTCATTGTTTTTCTGAGACATCAGCAGAATGTACCAGAAGAGCTGACGAAAAGTCAAGGATGACCATTGGGCTTCAGCAGTAATGGTTGTGATAATGGTAATGGTTGCCTTTTATAACTTGAAGCAGTAGGGAAGATGGCAAAGAAGAGTTGAGTTCTGCCTCACGGTGATTTAACTTTAATCACTTAGAAATGGGCCAGAAGAGATCTTGGTGAAATCAGACGACATTGTTATTCTGTCAAACCCTACATATCAACATTAGTTAATGTTACACGAGTTTATGTATCACTAAAATTTAAATGAACCAGCTTTTGTCTGCTCAAAACAGGGACGGTTCTAGAAAAGTATTGATAGGGGGGGATTCAGGATCACATATTGGAAAAAGAGTAGCATACGTGAACGAGTTTTTAACAATAAATAGGCAAATGGGGAAAAAAGCTAAGTATAAGAAAATAATTAACTGATTATTACAATTAAAGTGGTCATCTGATGTAAAATATAAAGCAAATTTTATAAAAGCAAATAGCCAATAATGTGTTTCATAAACCGTTTATTTAGGACGATCCTGCATATGTCTTTAATCACTGCTGCACACATACTTATCCTTAATACTTATACATTTTTATCAGACAATTTGCACAGTTGTTGCATCTGGTGAGTTTATGACTTTGGCATCTTCATAAAATATAAGAAGTTTAGACAGAGAAGCATTATCATGTAGTGGTGAGATGATGCTGTATGAACCCTGTATAATTGTGTATAAGAAGGTTGATTTCTGATGTAAGTATAACTGGAAACTTTTCATCTCAAACCCTTTTCTATCACAAATAAAAATCAACATTAATAAAAAATTGTTTTCCTCTTTTTCAGTATTGCAACTGTAGCCAAATCGTTTCAAGTAGTCTGTAAATTGTTCCTATCCCAAGCCGACACACAATAAATCAGTTATATGTTCTAAACTACAACAGGCTGAGTTTGGAGACCAGTACTGATCGTAGAGTTACTCTTCCAGGAGCATGTGGATGCTGCTGGCTTCTTCTTGCCAGCCAGCAACAGGAGGCAGTTTTAAAGGGCCTATCTGTTGGCATTCAGGGACATTTCAGATAATACCCAATGTGGCAATTGAGCAGCTTAGTGCTTCTGAATATAGTATTCACTTGTTATTGCAGTGCCAGGCCTCCACATCTATTTTTGGCAGCCGATAGCTGAGCTGGAACTACATTAGGGTAATAGTCATTATTCCCTGGATGCTACAGCCACAGTACACCCAGTTCTCTGTCTGCTGGTCTTTGTGTATAACTGCTATATATGCTGTTATAATTTTCACGTCTAGTCTTACAAGTATTAGATATTAAGCAATTTATAATTATCTGTTACTCTTATTTTCTGCACATAACTGATAGACAGGTGTTCAAATAGTTATCATACAAATAAATTGTTACAAAATCATACATTGTGATTTCAGGATTTCTTTTTAGATTATGTCTCTCACAGTGGACATGCACCTATGATGAAAATTTCAGACCCCTCCATGTTTCTAAGTGGGAG
>JBAMHW010000004.1:6478261-6493173 GCA_037177495.1 Rhadinocentrus ornatus
AGATCTGTGTGGAGGAGTGGGCCAGAATCCCTCCTGCAGTGTGTGCAGACCTGGTGAAAAACTACAGGAAACGTTTGTCCTCAAAGGCTACTGTACCAAGTATTAACATTGATTTTCTCAGGGGTTCAAATAGTTATTTGCAGCTGTTTCATACAAATAATTTGTTACAAAATCATACATTGTGATTTCAGGATACAGGAAAACAGAGTATAGATAAGTAAGTAAGCTTTGTGAATAAATTAAAATGCCAATAAACGTTATTTTAGTTATAGTTTAATTTTAGATGCTACAGGGCCAGTGAAAGCAGAAGGTAACAGATGCAAACATTTCTTTAAACCATTATTTGTAACACTCCTTAACAATAAACCTTCGTCCCCTTCAGAGTAGAGATGAGGTCAGTGTATATGACTTTATTCTACTTTTATTTTTACTTCAGTTTTAACTTTTTATTTTTAACTAGGTCATCTATTAAATTTATTCGTCCTTTTATTTCTGGATTTTTTTTTTGTTTTATTTTTTAATTTCTTTTAGATTTTTGTCATTTCTGGTCGTTTATTGCTGTTTAATTGTTGTGTACTTACCATATGTACTCTGACTTGTCCATTCAGTGTGCACTATGTGTTTGTGAAACAAATATCCTACCAAGGACAAAAAAGTTTATCTCATCACATCATTTTTGCAGTAATTGTTTAAAATCTGAAATGGATAAAAAAAAAACCCTACTTGAAAAATTAAACATATTAAATTAACTTGAATGTCCCTTTTTCTTTTTTTATTTATTTCAGTCATTATTTAAAGTATTGATTCATGTTTTTTTGTTTTTTTCTCCTTGTATTTGCTTATTTTTATTTTTAAATTTCCTATTTCATTCTTGTAAACATGCATAAAATAAAATGTATCACCTGGTAATTTATGCATTTACTATCATTTTACAATGTATTTCAGTTAATTGTACATTTATTGGAATATTAATTCCAATTAATCTAAGGAATCCTGGCAATATCAGTCCTCCATATGAATGAAATAAATAGGTATCGGTAAAAATTGGCTAATGCTAACTAGATCGAAACTAGACTTGTCACCGTGCAGCAGCACAAAATGGAAACTAAAGTCAGCTCCATATAACCTCTTTAACTGTCCAATCTAAACAATATACGGCTAAAGAGTGGCTCCAACTTCGAGGTACCATCCACAATTATGTTCTGTTTCTGTTTACACGAGTTAGAAGTCTTATCTGGGGATTCAGACAAAATGAGATATTGCGGTTGAATTGTGGCTTTAATGAAGAAAACAACATTGCACTGTTTTTATTTTCTGCTTGGTAGAGATGGATGTTGAAGTGTGGAAAAAGCCAAGTTTGAGAATGAGTTGAGGTGAAGTCTGAATATAATCTGCCACACATTTATCAGGCTTTGTGCTTTTGCCTCATTATATATTCAGGAAAAGTCGGAGAAGTCTTCAAAGTTGCCAAACCCGGCTCATTTTTCATAGAGAATGCTGCAGCGATTGGATTTAGTTTAAACAAAAGAAAAGCCTCATCAGAGATGGATTGTCATTATTTCTGTAGACGCAGTTCAAGACAGGTGCAGGAATGTGAGACTCTGGACATTGGCTCTCAAAGTAGAAACTGTTTTTCTTTTCTCTGTTTTGGCGTCAAAGTCTGTAATAAATATAATTCATTTAAATAATAAATTTAATAGACCACTTAATAATCGTTACGCTCCAGTGCGTTTGACCACCTTCTTAGGAAAACGATGTTCAGTCTCTCAATCTGTGGTCTGTTAGGTAGGTAGTCTATCCAGCTGGTTGTTAAGGTATCTGCCTGTATTTCCTGAAGCTGTTTTTAAAAAGCACTGAAGGGAAAAAAAACATGTTCCTCACTGTTTGCATGACTACACGAGTGAGCTCATCGAGGCAAGCTTTATTATCAAAAAAAAAGTGGCTTTTAAAAGGTGCTTTTACTTGCTTTTGTGGATAAGCTTCTCAATGGCTTTAAGGATGTGGGATGTTTTGTTACCTGGTTTGTGATTGTAACTGGCATTTGCTACAGCAATGAAATGTTCTTCTGACTCAGGCTAAGGTTGAAGAGATCCTGTTGAATCCCACATAGCTGCTTTGTGCAGTCTTTCAGGACCCCAGGGATGACACCATTTGGGTCTGCAGCTTTGTTTCGCTTCAGTGTCTCCACCTGCCTGCTCACTTGACTACTGAAGACAGAGAGGGTGGAGAGGGTTGCAGAAGAGCTCTTAACGTGCCCTGATGTAGGCGGAGATGTTGATAAGATTCATGACAGAGCTGCAGGAGGTGTGACAGGTTAGCTGCTGGTCTAGGCAGGGTGTCAAGTCTAAAGATGGTGTGAATTGTTCTGAAACTGAACCAAATTCCATCACTCTGGCCTGATTGCCTTTTTATTTGTTTGTTTGTTTTCAACTTGCATTCATTCATCTTCTTTTCCAAATGTTTCTCCTTCCCTGAAGGCTTACTTTTTCATTTTCAGCAACTTTTTCAGGTCACTGATGATCCATGGTTTATTACTGGGGACCTCAATGTCCTTGTGGGGATGATAGTCTCTACACAAAAGATTATGTAGTCTTGTTACACACTGGGTCATCTTGCTGTGGATCACAAAGTGCATTTCACTGTACGACCTTAAAACAGCTTCTAGTGCTTCTTGAGACCACCACCGACCACCTACGGCTTCCAGCAGAAAGCTTTTTCCTGGAAGCCGTACACAGCAACAGGCTTGTTCATATGTTAAATCTGTTGCTGCTACATTGTGTTAGCTGACATCTTTACCAGCTCTGGAAGATAAAGATGCAACAATCTGAAAATGTCCCTTCCTGAGTCATACTACTTCATCTTTTATTCATTGCCATTACTTTCCTTTTGTTCTGTTGCTTTGAAGTCCCTTTGCTGCCCTGCATGGTCAGACACAGCATGGAGGGCATCACTGCTGGATCATTTATTCAGAAGATTTCAGCACAATACTGAGGGTGGCTGGCATCTGAATAGTCCTGTAAATGTAGAGAATTTGAATTCATGGTTTATTATATATGCTTTTATATGTATTTACACATGCAAAATCCCTCCTTGTTTTGTAAATTTATTTTTACACATGTTTTTAAGTCACATTAGGGCTGGGTGATTAATCGATAAAATCGATTAATCGAATTTTCCATTTCTGGAGATTAATTTTTTTCCTTAGTTAGTTAGCAGCGGACTTAGTCCTCCCTCCAAACCAAACGGTATCTAGATGACAGATTCACAGTGAAGTGAGGTGTCACTCACGCCTGGGATTTAGCTGTACGTATAACTGCAGTGAGAAACGCTGCTCTCTACGAGATGCAGAAGTCCACTTCAGCCCTCAAACTCTCGTTACCAGACAACCAACATCAGGGGAATTATTACCGCAGTGGATCTTGTATGATAAGGATCCAAATGGAAAGAGATCATGGCTGCAGTTGTGTTGCATATTTCTATGCAAGATATGAAGTCATTTATACGGTGGAAAATGAAGATATTCATATAATTTATATGAATGAATGAATGCCAGCTAAAAGAAAGTAAATATTGTCAGTGATCTGGAAAGCAGGACTGGAATTGGGTACAAAATTTAAAAAAATTAAAAATTTCATAAGTTTAATTATGTTTTTTGAAAAGAAAAGAAAAAAATTATTGAAATCGGATATTGTTAGAAAAAGTCGGAGATTTTATTATTAGGCCATAACGCACAGCTCTAAGTCACATCCACTGATGATATTTATTCCCACTTTTTGTCTGTTTATTTTTATGCATGTATGCATCTATATTTTTCTATTTGCTTTTATGGAGCTCTATTTAATATATTCTCCCTGAATTGGGCAAACATTGTAAAGTACAGGTTGGTTGAGTCTTTTCTTTCCTTCTCTGGTTAGACAGTTGCTGTAAAGAACTACCTTTGAAGCAGCTTTTTCAGCTAGTTGGTTGTTTAAAGTTTATTTAACAGGAGAAATGCAGAATACAGAGACTGTAACAGATTTAGGAGAAGGTAAAAGTGGTCGTCCTTACAAGTGGGTACTTCTAACATTTACTGAAATATATGCTGAATAATGTTATTATTGATGTTATTACTGTTTATTGTTGTTGATATTATGATTATTATTGATATTGCACCCCTATAATGGGGCGGCATGGTACAGTTTGCCAGTTTGAGCTCATGTCGAGGTGTCTGTGGGCAAGACACCAAACCCCAAATTGCCCCTGATGAGTCATGGTTGAGCGTCTTAATGGCAGCTTCCACCATCAGTGTGTGTGATGGGTGAATGTGATGCATAATGTAAAGTGCTTTGGGTAAAAACACTATATAAGTACAGACTATTTACCGTTTGCCATATAACTTGACAGCTTAATTATAGCATAACTTGTTGTTTAGGGTGGAATTTAGTGGTATTACATTATTATTATTATTATTATTAGCTAACTACAATAGTGGAGTTAAGTATTATAAGCTTATATATTACACTGAATATATTATAATTACTGTGTTGTAATGTCAATCATTATGACTGTAGATATTAGAATGATAAAAAATTTAGATATATAGCTCCATTACAAGCTTGTTGTTCTTTAAGGAGATATTGATGTACGTATATGCTGCATGTTAATTATCACTATTGCTACTGTCGTCATTACTATTGTTTCATTATAAGATGAGGTAATAACTATTGGTTATTAATGATGCTTGTGACCATGGTATAATGAAAATTGTTGTAATTTACTTTCATTGTGTTTTTGTTGGTTTTATTTCCCTTTTTGTTTTTATATTTTTGCTGTTATGTTCAAATAAATTTTCTCAATCAGCCAATTAATCAATGTAAATAAAAGCCTTTTTTTTTTCTTACCAGCTTTGTGGTTACAAGCTGCAGAAAAATAAATTAATAAATAAGTACATAAATAGAAAAGGTGACGACATACAGACACACACAACCCTCTGCCCAAACTAAAACTAAAAGAACTGATGTCCAGGAAAATGATCCGCTGTCCTGAAACCAGTTCTTACTGTAACAGCTTAGTCAGCTACATTCAAACATGGCTTGAAACAAAAGATGCTACACACTTCGAACTCAACAACAAGGATTTCCACATCAGAGGAACATAATTTGGAAAAAGTTGTGTTCACATTTTGTAGTCTGAAATCAGACATTAGGCAAGTTTATTTGTATACTATAGCACAGATCAAGAACAGGGTGATTCAAAGTCCTTTTCAGTTTCAGTTTTTTTCCTCTGTGTCCTCAGTGCTTCCTCATACACGCTATAAAGTGGTCACACTGATGAAAAACAAGTCAAAGACCAGGCTGTAATACAGTGTGAGACATGTTAGTATAATTACTCATGGAAACGGCTTCTTTTATCACATGTAACAAGAAATTTTCCAAGTCATATCTGAGACTGGATATTAACTTTTGAAAATACCCTGCAGATGGATGGGATGCAACTCTTTGGTCTCAAAAGAAAGACGCAGAAACTAGTGTTGAATGAGCCTTTTGCAATATTATTCTCTTCTGTATTTGTGGATTTGCCTTTAAAAGTTCTCCTACTATGTACTGTGTCCATGGAAGTGATCGCTGGCTGTCTATCTGTTTGCAGGGGTCCAGTTCATTGGAAAAACCGTCCAGTCCCACTTCAGCCAGCACACAGCATCCTCGAAGTCGACACAGTTTTGTCCAGGAACACTTCCAGGCTCAGTACAGGTGAGAGGTAGAAACATCAAAACATGCTCAAATAACGAACAACTATCACTTCTGAGGCTGATTTTATAGTTGAAGATAACAATAAATCCAGTTTAATTTATAATTAGTTTTTATGTTTTGCAGTAGAACTACTTTTTAAATATAAATCTCACATAAATTATTTAGTATGCTTGACTGTAATGTCCTGGGGAGTTGTGTAAAAAGAGTGCAATGCATACTGTTAAAGAGAATTTGTATTCTGCCCTGAGGAACGTGTATTTTTACCCCTGAGGAGAAGAATGAGCACCTGAAGGAAAAAAACAAAAAACAAAAAACTAGGTCAAACAGACCTGTTAAGGATTCGAGGGATTTATCTTATGGTCCTGACTTTTAGCTCTTTTTGCTTCACACAGTGGAGAGCAAAGTTTTCTAGTTTAGTAGACCTGCTAATGAAACTGTGTCCAGGCCTTTCAGAAATCTTGGGCTGCCTACAATTACATTGCCTCCTACCAGGACTTTTCACCTGCTTCCTTCACAATGCAAACTTGATATTAGATGGTAAACAGAGAAATGCTGATATAACGGCAGCTCCTACTTTACTGTGATTGGACACTTAGTTTATCTGAAATTGGTCAGTTGGATGGAGCAGGAATCTATTTTGCCTCTTGGCCAAAACACGACTAAATTTAGCTGTGGTGAGAATCAATTTACTTCTTTGTTACACACTGATAAAAATATGTGTGTGCATCTTCTGTGTGTTTCTAAGTAGTACAGATAATATGTTCCATAGAATAGGATATTTTACCTTTCAGCTTTTTGGCAGAGACTTTTTCATGGAACCAAATGCAGCCAGGTTTTTCCTGCTCATAGAGGAGAAATCATCTAGAAGAATATGAGAGATATTTGTATTGAAGACTAATAACCTCCAGCTCAGTGCACACTTTCTACATGTCAGCCTGCATCCTCATGGATGTAACGGGGGTATACCAACTGCTGAGGAGGACAGGTCACTAATGCATGATGCACAGTACATCAGAAGACTGTCAGGGTGACGTAGAGAACTCAATGTGTACTCCGTCAGGTTGATTAAAGGTTAGCGTTATGCATCTTCACACTTAAATTTGCTTCAAAGCTCAAGTCAGCACACATAATTAAGGGCATGTATTTTAATGATTAACTAGTTGTTGATTTCTGTTCACAAACATTTGTTTGTTTCACCTTTTACACACAGCTCCACTTTAGAGAAGAACTAAACCTCTTGCTATGCAGACACAGTAGCTGATATTATAAGACCGTGCAGAGCACCATAGTTAGCAATGCTTTGCTGAAGCAAGTAAAGCTTTCCCTGAAAAGACGCATCTGCATCACAGAATGCACCTTTACAGATGATTTAGTTATGCATGTTGGGCCACTTGTACACCCCCAGGCCATCAGGACAGCTGACCCCTGAACTGATGAGGTTAATAGTCTTCTTCATCATTAGCCCAGACGCTACTGTATCCATCGGTTTGTCTTAAATGAGCTCCCATTTAGAGAAAGAATTGTATTTAGACATATTCGATTTATAACCACTTACGATTATTTTAATTTGCTTACCACAAATGATTTTAATGAAAAAATGTGATATAAATGAACAAACTGTCAAGGTTGTGCATCCAAAGATGGGACTGAGTGAGACGAGTGAGAAAAATAAGAAATCTTTGTTCAAATTAAACTACTTTAGTTTTCTTAGACAAATGTAAGACTGTTTGTTAGATACTCCTTATGGTGCCCCTGGGCACATCATCAGTGATGTAACCTGGGATCACGGGGGGTTTCGGGTCTTTCAACAATCAGACCCCCTCCTCCAGGCGACCCAGCCAGGGCTGATCAGGCCCCAGCTTGTGTCCAGATAGCGCTACCTTACTTGCCACGCCTCTCCCCTCCTGATCCACAACCACCTTGACGCAACTTCTGCTGCGTCGGTGTCCAGCTTAACAGCCCTTCGCTGACTGGCTCTTTTGATGCCCAGCATTTTGCAGGTCCATAACAGCATGCATGTTGTGTCCATAATCCAGGACACAAGAGAACCATCCACCTGCATCCCTGTCAGCTTCTCACCCAGGAGGGTTGGCCTGATGCCTCTTTTAACACTGGGAGATATTAAAAAAAAAGTAATTTTTGTTCTATCTGAGGGTTTAAAGAAAAAACAGTTGACAGACAAAAAAAGTAATCCCATTCAGAAATGAGAATTTTAATTGTTCCTCTTTTACCATCAGAAATGAGCTCAATCAGAGGGTCAAGCATTAACCAGTATGAACAAGTATTGTGTCCATGAACTTAACTTCATTTAAATTACTTTTAAACCTGGAAGTGTGTTAAAATGCAGTGGAAACAGCTGTCGGCTGCTCTGAAGAGGCGTTCAGACACAGTTAGTCCAAGACCTACAGTTGACTTGAAGCAGATTAGAGTGTGAGCCAGTCAATTAAAGGGCACACTCTGACTCATGTATAGTACTGACCACTGCTCTGTGAGGTTAGCCAGCCATTCTTTCATGAGGTTACTCCTTTCCCTCGCAACTGGATGAAACACTAAGTGCATTTATTTTTTTTACATTTTCTGCTATATTTTACTTTTTTTTAAAGCAAAAAAACGTACTGTGGTGCACTCTACATAATTTGCAACATGAGTCTGATCCCTCTCACCCTTTTATAAAAAAGAAAAAAAGTGTAATAATATCTTTGAGAAGTTTGGTTTTTATAAACATCTCGGCACTGAAACTTCTGTCCTCAAAGTAACTAATGGTCTTGAAATGGTGGCTGAAGATAGTCTGTGCTCTGTCCTGGTTCTGTTGGATCTTCATGCTGCTTTTGACACAGTTGATTACAACATCCACAGAACTGGAATATCAGGTGCAGCATTACAGTGGTTCATATCCTAATTATCAAAAATAACATTTGTCATATCGTAGACCACAGCATTAGCGAACACATTAAAGAAGTACTTGTAATTTTAATACTTTGAGTGTATTTTAAAGCGAATACTTCTTTACTTTTATTCAAGCAAAAGATTAATTTGGTACTTTTACAGAAGTATATTTTTGTCTGTTTATACTTTTACTTAAGTACGATGATTGAGTACTTCCTCTAGCTTAGTTGTTTCTAAACTCAGAGTAAAATGCTCCTAGTTAACCAGTAGAGTACTGGAGAACTCTAGAGAGACTGGGGGTTTTGAGATCGTTGGGATTTTTTTTCAGACCTCACTAAGTGTAAATGTGATTGTGTTCTTGCCTCATTAGTCGCCTCAGTCTAAGCTGGTTTCATTCTACTAACTCCAGAGTAGTGCTTTCATTTCCCCCCTTTCACTCATATATTTTTCTCCACTCTTTGATCATCCAGTCACTGGGGAACAGAGGAGTCACTTTGCTTCTTAATGTAAACTAACAAAAGACTTGTCACTCCATCATTTAACTGCCTGCATTGGTCTGTCTCTCTGTATCTGTGCTGCTCTCTGGCCTTCACCTCTCCTTCTGTCTATAGCGCTCACTTCGTCTCACATTCTTCCCGTTTCGTCTCTCTTTATTCTTTTTAGATCTCACAGCAATGCTCTTGAGAAAAATGCACTGGAGTTGTCTGATCGGGATAAATGTTTGTGATTAGAGCGGGGACTGTCTTGTGGTTTGGGCTGCCAATGTGGGAGTTTTATGCAGAAGTCCCTCCGTTGTGCTGCAGCGTTTAAATAACTCTTTGTCAAAACCTCCCTCCCTCCTCCGTCTGTCACTCTGTTTGTGCCATCTTTTTCTTTAATGGCCTGCGAGACGTGCGAATAAGCCTCATACTCTATCTCCCCATACAAAAAAGATAGTTAAAATCTTTTTTCTCTCGCTTGTTTTTATTTAGATGCAGATTAAATATAAAAAATGTAAATGTCAACAACCGTTAACAAGTAATATTTAAAGCAAAGTAAAATGTCTTTAAAGAGGGCCATGAAGTGATTAAATATGTTCTGATTATTAATTAATCATAAAAATGTGTGATGCATTTCTACATATTTTAAGCTCTAAGAATGTTTTTTTACACTGAAAAAATTACATTCACACGTAGCACATGGAATATCATGAAATGCTAATAAACAAAAGAGCTTAGCTTGTAATTAATGGATGGATATCCTGGTTGTGACACATACATACCTCCTGTTCTTGTATCTGTTCAGGAAATGTTGACTAAATGCCCTTTTATGTTTGATTCTATTAATTAATAAGCATACAAATGCAACAGGTTTTTTCCCACCTGCAGTTGTTTCGGCTGCCGCATTCTTTGAAAGCCCATCCATCAGTAAATCATTTTTAGTGTTTAGCCAAAATCCAAACATGTCTTAAAAAGGACTCATTGGCACGGCGTTAGCCAGTGAATGTGTGGATCCGGATCCTGGTGGACTGGTCATACTGGGCTCTAAAAGTAATTATTTTCTGTGGTCTTATTTCAGATTTAAGTGCTTATGTTCGTATCTTTTATAAAGGTGTTTCACATTGGTACTTATCATAAGCGCTACAGTTTCTGAACATATGCGGCACACTGCAGAGCTTCCAGGTGGAAGTATGAAAGGAAATGAGGCCATACTGGATGCTTTGTTTTTGCTCCACTTTCCCTTTTTGTAGAGGCTTATTTTTTTCCCTTTTTACTGTCTCATCTGTCTTTTTCTCTTCTTTTGTCCGGAATGATTTTTCTGTTTCTCTTCCTTTGTTTTGTTTTTTTTGTCTAAATGTGTCCTTAAATGTATCTTATCATCTTTCTACCCTGTTGAGTTGCAATGTTTGCTTGAATGCTCAGACTTGATTGGCTGAATGGTGTCACATGGAATGGTTTAACTTGCATTCAGTCCGTCTTAGCGATTCCTTGTGCACTACAGCAGCGCCTGTTCAAATCCGCCAGGCTGTAAATTATAACTCAGGGTCCATGTGAGACAGCTTCTGGGTCTGGACCACAGTCTGCCAACTGGTGACCTCTGACCTTTCAGTCTTAAAGCCAGAGCTACTAGGTTCCTGGACCCAGTGTTGCTGATTTTCTGGAGCCAGATGTGGTTTTTACTCGGTGTTGCTGATCATAGTCTGCTGTCTGTTAAACACCAGATTGTCTCAACACTAAACTGACTCAACAAGCGTGGAGTGATTTCCTAAAAAGATGCTATTTTTTGCACCCAGTTTGATTGTGTTAACGCTTTATTAGTGTCATATTTAATAGCCCCGCTGCACGTGCTACACGATACAGAAACTGATGTGTCCAGAATGAAATGTGGTCTCTCCCAATCGTAAACTTTTATACCACATCCTTTGAAGAATAAACACTCATAAAAAAAAGCCTAGTTTTCCTCTCATCTTCAAAAATGTATGCAAGGACTCCACTTTTCCCTAAAGACTTTGCTTGTTCTAACCTCTCTGAGGCATCCGTCTGGTCACTCCTCGCCACTCAGCTGAGCTGCGGCTGAAAATATGGCTGAACATTGACCTTCTTTACTTTTGATGCTCTACCACCCACTGTGCTGTCCTCAAGTCTAGCCTCACACAGCACTTTCCCTCCTGCTGACACCCCAAACTTCCCTGAACCAGACTATAATGTGTGTTAGCTAGTTAGTGTGTGACATTATGAAGAAGAAAAGGTCTTTTTTCCTAATATGCAAAATATGCAAGTCACATTTTATGTGGAGTGGGTAAACCTGCAGTCTACACTACAAACTTCGTAACTAGAACTGAGACTAATCTCTTATTCTGTTTTCACTTGTTTCAATAAAGACTTCAGTTAGTGCAGAACTCTGCCGCAAGGCTATTAACAGGTACGCCTAGAACAGCCCACATCCCCCCTTTTTTTATCAAGACTTCATTGGCTTCCGGTCAAATTTAATTTCGACTTTCTTGTTTCATCTGTGTTTTCTAGCTCCAAAACACAACATAATGAGGCTGAATGAATGATGGGGAATCTCTTGTTGACAATGTTTTGTCAGAATTATATAAATCCCTGGAGTTTGCTTTATTTATTTTTTTAGGAAATTAAGGTTCTCTCAGACTCTTGATGTTTCCACCAAGTTCTAACGATCCCCGAACATTTAGATAAACTAGTACTACGACATGTGAAAGAATGATGCCTCTACTCTTTGCTCTTTGTGGTAAACTTGGGCTGAGCTGCAGTAAATGGTAAGAACTGAGGCCATCGTGGACCGGAGCCTTTTCAACCAGTTGCTGGTGTTCAGGCTGGAACATACATCCTCATTTTGCTTCCCTCAGCTTCTGCAGACGTACGTCCCTATGTTTTAGTGTTTTGCTGCGAGTTTGAGGGAGTGGTCAGAAATATGTAGGACAGCCTAAATTGTGGGACACTCGCGAAACAGTTGTGTAAAGAACACCTCTGTTTCTTTACTATTTTTGCTTTCTGTCTCTTTATCCTGCTTGTTATGAAATCAGTTAACAGACAGCTTTTTTTTCTAGAGCCACTTGGGGTAGCATTCCATCATTTCTTGAAAAACTTTGGTGTTTCTACTGGTCTCTTAGCCGACTTTCTGAGTCAGACTTAAGACCTGCCAGTGCAGGTGACGTCACACAGACAGGAAGCTGCAGCGGTCAGAATATGTTTTAATCTCTTTTTGCTTTTCTTCTCATTTTGACTCAGACACGGTGAAAAACATAGATTAATAGGGAAAGCTGATCACATCCTAGTATGAACTGATTCCACAATAATCTTTTTAAAATTGATTCTAGATCCAGTGAAGTGAAGGGATTAACTCTGCCTCCTAACACTGAGTCATATGAACAGAGGTGTAAAACTGGGGCTTTTATGTATGTGTGGTCTTTTGAGGAAAGCGTGTCATGAGCATTTCAGTCAGACCTCAAGAAAATGTCAAGTTGTGGGGACAAAAAAGAGACTTAAATCTACTTCAGTCCATCAGTAAAACAATTATTACTGTGTGACAATAGTAGTGTAAATTTTTTTACAAGTCTAAGGGGGGTGGGGGGTGTCAATGGCAGTATCCACTACTGGGGTGAGTGGTTATTTCCCTTTGTAATGTCATAAGGGGAAAGATCTCAGACTCACCTGTTTGAGCACACAGTCGCCAAAAGGTGGAGCAAGCAAGTAAGAGAGGACAGAATTTTCTAATTCATGGGCCTCATACACAGGTTATGAGGACGCATGACTGTTAAAAAAAACCTTTGGAAAATGAAGTTTGCATAATATGGAACCTTTAAGAGACTATTGTCTCTGTCCACCTTGGAGTTCGTATTTTCTGTTGTGGCGGCTGGTATGAGTGTGGTGGAATAGTTGCTGTTCATCAGGAATCTTCCCCACAGTGAAATGTGCTGGAAGTATTTGAGCTGTTTGAATTCTTCAGATGCCAAGGAAAGGAGCTTGAGTCTTTCCTTTGTCTTTATATTAACATAGGATCCACTGGACCATCCTTTATGAAAGAAAGGAGGTAATTATGTCTTACAACTGCTGGTGACTGCAACTTTTAAAGTGATGCTCAGTCATGTTTTTACAGTTCTGTAGTTCATGTGAATAACTATGAGGACAGGGGGGTCAGTGTAAGCAGTCTGACATGGTTCCCTTGCAGTTTTCTTCGCTTAATTGTGATTATATATCTTTACATAGAAATATTATGGTCCGTTTTGTGTATCATTTTGCATCCGATTGCACTGTATGAGCTATCTTTAGAACTTACTGCAGAATATTTGTGAAACGTCTGTGGTTTCAGTGCTGCAGACCCACATCAGTTTAATATAAGTGTGTTCAGATGCTCATTCAGCTGTCTTTGCCCAAGTCCTTTTTAAATTTCTCCTCGTATCTCTCCATAACCCCATGGTGTTTTTCCAATGAGGTCAAGGAAAAGAGCTAAAGAAAAGAAGGTAGGATCTCATTTTTTCCAGTATTTGACCGCTGTGCTCTGCTGTGGATTACAGACTAAAAGAGCTTGAAGATTTTTCTTCAACTGTGTTCTCCGGCTAAAATACCTCCCACTGAGACAGGGACAAGACCAGAATTCACGCCGCTTACTTTTCTATAGTAAGCTGCTGAAAGGGCTGTAAATGAGGTTTTACTCCTGGTTTGCTTTGAGCTTAGAATCTTCTGCTTTAATAAGACCTCGGTGACTTTATAAGGTGATGTATTGGACGTCTTAACAGCATTTTTCTCCAGATCTTAATGATTTGAGCATCTGCCTTTGAGAAGACTGTCGGGATTCAAATTCTCTGATAGCAACCTGCAGGATGAGTTTCTATCCTGCTGTCAGTCCTCCACTCCGATCATCTCTCCTTCTTTCCGGAAAACTTTGATAGGAGCTGCCTGTGTCTTTCTCTGTCAGCTTTTCCTTGTAGTTTTTGTCAACTAAACCGTCCTGCTGCTGACCTTCTGTAAGTTTTTCATCTGTCCTCCCTCTGCTCTCAACATGCGTCCTCTGCCTTTTCCAGCCCATTTTGTGTCGGTTGCCCTTCATTTTAGTCTCAGGTTTGTTGTCTTTCCACTTTAATTCTGTATTCTAAAATTTTTTTTACTACCATCTGTGCCTTTAATTCTCTTCCAGTATTCATTCATTTTCTTTAGTGTTTGTCAACTGCTTAACTTAATATTTTAAAGCAAACGTATAAAGAACATCCCACTTCTCCTGCTTTGCTTCCCTTTTCTCAGCTGCAAACCATGTGCTTAGTCAAATTAAAATACTATTTTTCTCTTGACTAAGGTTCACTTTTCTTTATAGATTCCACTTTTAAACAGTGATAAACTCAAGGCAGCTTATTCGAGAATAGTGCATCAAATGGCTAAGATTGTTGTTGGAGAAGAAATATGGTTAAATAAAATAAATATTAAAGATTTTTCTCTGTCTCTGCCTCTCTCCAGGTCTTCTCTGACGTGCCCTCATTGCCTTAAGCAGAGCAACACTTTTGACCCATTTTTATGTATCTCTCTGCCCATTCCACTTCGACAAACCAGGTGATGTATAACACACAAAAACAAATGGTAACGGAAAGCCTTCCACCGTCTCATACCTATTTTAACTCAATGATATAAAAATTTTTACCCACACATTTTTATTCTCTTTATTATCTGCAGAAGCTTTTAATGTGCATTAGAAGTTCAGACACATCTAGCTTATTTGTTTTGAATTGATATATATCCATCCATCCATTATCTGCCGCTTATCCGGAGTCGGGTCGCGGGGGCAGCTGCCTAAGCAGGGAAACCC
>JBAMHW010000004.1:6529466-6543817 GCA_037177495.1 Rhadinocentrus ornatus
CAGGACTGAAGGATGAAGTCCTTGTGCTAGTATAAGGGGAATGAGGTGATGCACCAGGTTAGAAGGGGGCACACACAGATGGTGAGGGGATGCGTCCAGGTGAATGAGTGATGCAGCACTCATTCATTAATAATGAATGTCTTGTTTTTAACAAGACATGGACCGACTAGTACTTCTTCACAGAAATTAAAGGTAAAGCTGTGTGTTTGATTTGTGGCTGTGTTAAGATTATAATTTGAATCGCCGTTACACGACCAGACATGAGGATAAAATGAGCAGGAAAACATTACAAGTTGTTGTATTGTTGCATTTCTATAAACTTGTTAAGTTGTTTGTTATTTATTGTCTGTGAAGATTAACAAGTTAAAATGAAATTGCACTGATTCAGTGATTGTTGTTTTCTTATTTGACCTATGCACCACACGTTCACATAGCCTAATATAAATATTTACAGACTTATTTTATTCTTCTGGTTACCAGTACCTGCTTTTCATAATATATCATTTAGGGAATTTTACAACAGAAGAAAGTGGAGCAGAATTAAGTTCAAGTTGTCGTTGGTTTGGCCCTCTGACACAATTTAGGTTTCTCATGTGGCCCCTTGTAGAAAAGAATTGCCCATCCCTGGTCCAAAGCAACACATAATATCTTTTAATTAAAAATTAAACTAACCTTGTTTCCTTTTCATTTGCTGAACAGGCCAAGTTTAAAAGGCATCCAGTGGATTTAACTAATTATACTAAATGAACGTAAACCCTGACATGAGAAAAGTTAAGAAATGTTCTTAAAGTGCAACAAAATAAAGTGTTAAGCCCGTTCACAGGCCAAAATCCATGTAGTTAAAATATTTTACAAAGTATTTAAAGATTTGTTGACAACTTCACTTTTAAAAAGTAAGAGAGGTTTGTTTCCCATCGTGTTGCATCACTCATCTGTTTGACATTTTAATTGTTTAGGAGCTTAGGGTACTAATAACTGGAGCTTTGCCGAAGGATCCATTTCAGCTGTTCAGCATGTCTTCTGATTTTCCTCGTCATGTTGCCTTAAACATTTGACATCGAAGACATCTGGATCACCAGCAGCGCAGTCAAGCCCACACACTCTGTGGCCATGTAGAACAAGGTCTGGCAGGAAAAGGCATGGTTCTGCACAGAGGTTCCATCACACACATGCAACCACGTACGGTCACGTGCTGGTTTTTGCACTTCAGAATTGCCTGGATGAACTTTCCCATCAACATCATTGGAAAACCTCGAATGGAATACCAGGATTTTTTTTGCTTTGTTTTCCCCAAAAGCAGCTGAATCTCGTCAGACCGCAGAACATGTATCCATATCCTTCTGTCTGTCACTTTGTCAGCAATTCCTCACAGAACTGATATAATTTCCTCATTGTGTAATCAGGTTTTCTCCTGACCCATGCGGTTGTGTTGCTCTCTTTGCTGTGACAGTAAGTACACTCAAATCCAACAGTGGGTTTTGTCCTTTACTTTGACACAGTGAGATTTACACAGACTTCCTGAAATTATTATTATTGTTTTTTAGTTTTGATTTTATGTTGGGGTTTGTTTTTATTTTTTGTTGAGATTTATTTTATTGTCGTAAACAATGTTGGGCACTTTACAAAAGAATAAAACATGTAGTTATAGTTACTAGTTACTTCAGCATTATATTACAGCATTACAATGGTAACTAGTTACCAGGGGAAGTAGTACTTTCCCTTAACCTTTCCTTTTTTCTTTATGTTCAAATATGTTCTCTTTAATAGAACTTTCATGTTCTATTATTTATAATAATGCTAAACATTCTATATAAATAATAAATTAAATGGGACAGATAACATTGTGCATTTATCCCCACTTTTTTGTGTTATTGTGAGACAATTTGTCACAAGACACCTGGTGTATTCGTTTTTGTAGAGCAGAAATATCAAGCATAGGCTGTTCGGATGGCAAGGCATACTTTCTGTAATTAAAACGCCTGTTAATGGGAAAAAGTTTAAAAAAAATAATGCTGTTTATTTTAATGCTATTCCCCTATGTGCTTTGGCAAGACTAGGCTTTTAGAGGAGTCTCCTTTTATACCCTATCCTGACACCCTCACCTGTCACCAATCAATCTGCTTATTGCAGAAACATCTAGAACAGGGGTGGGCAATTATTTATTACTAGGGGCCACATGAGAACCCTGGATTGTGTCAGAGGACCAAACAACTTCATTATAAAATTCACAAAATTATATATTTTGATTAGCTGGTACTGGTAATCAGAAGAATAAAACTCTTTTGTAAATATATAAATTGGGCTATGTGAACTTGTGGTGCATAGATCAAATAAGAAAACAATCACTGAATCAGTGCAATTTCATTTTAACTTGTCAGTCTCCACAGACAATGAAAAACAACAAAAGGCTTTAAAGGTTTATAGAAATGCAACAATAAAGCAACTTGTAATGTTTTCCCTCCTCATTTGACCTTTTCAGTGAGAATAATCTGGTCTGTTCTGGGCTTAAACAAGTGCATTGAAATCTGGCTGAATGTCTGAGGTGGTGATGCAAAGGACAGCTGAGAGGTGGTCATCAGTGATGAAGGATCTGTGTTTGGATTTGTTGAACTTCATCACTGAGAAAGTCTGTTCACATACACAAGTAGATCCAGGACTAGAATCCTCTGAGCAGGCCTCCTCAGGTGTGGAAAGTTCTCTTTTTTGAGCAGCATCAACACACTTCCTGATGTATAATACAATGCAAAAATGTCCATTTCTGCACAGGGTTAATTTCTGTCACTTTATGCTGCATTCTCTTTAAAAGGCCAACATTTTTTCAGATCTGGACAACCATCACACCTGCCACATTGTCCCATTTCAGTCCTAACTTGTCCAAACTTGCATTTACCTCTGTGAATAAGTCTTTACCAGTGGTTGTTCCATTCATTGACTGCATGGCTGCCAGTCTGCAGTTATTCCACGTAAGAAGATGAGAAGCTCTCATCCAAAGCGTGTGTCTGCAGCTCTGTTCTTCAGCTGAAGCTCCAAGTTTCCAGCGATGTCCTCAACCCGCCTCGTCACACTGGATCTGGAGAGTGAGATTTTCTCAAACGCGCCTGTTTTCTCCTGTATCAGTGCTACAGAGTCCAATAAGCACCCCTTAATATAAACTCCTTCAGAAAATGCCCCACTTTTTCTGGCGATTTTCTAATTGTAATCTTTTAACACAGCGACCTGTGTACCACAAATCAAGCACGCATCTTTACCTTTAATTTCTGTGAAAAAGTACTTGTCTTGTTAAAAACACAACATTCGGTTTCAACTTTTTTATTCTTAGCATGAGTTGACATCTTCAGGGTAACCTGGCTAGCCACTTGTCGCTGTTCACCTTCACTCAAAGCTCGCATCACGCACATACGTCCATAGGGAAGAAGCGAAAAGCTTTTCAAAATAAAAGGAGCACAGTTGTATTGCACGCACAACATAGATATTTTATAATTTATCTATGTTTTCATTTATGATTGACCTCACGCGGGCCGGACAGCGATGCACAAAGGGCCGGATGTGGCCCGCAGGCCGTAAAAAGCCCAGGTCTGATCTACAACCATGATCAACTTTTTTTGGTGTCTTTGCCTCTCTCTGTACTACTTTTGAGTGTGTTGCAGCATCAAATTTTAGATTTGATATATTTTCTATATAAAGTGTAGTTGGTCTGTGAAGACACCAAAAATAACTTGTTTTGACTTCTGACTGATTAAAGTTGTACACAAATGAACTAATTACAGATTTAAGAGGGTTTTTATTTTTATTGTTTAGAAAATAAGGTTTGTTTAAAAAAAAGGAACAAAGTCCATGCAAATCATTTTGTAGGTTTTATGAACTGAGTCACTTGTTTAAAAAAAAGTTAAATATTGTTTTTGCTTATTTTACACTCAGGTTCGGGCCTCCTTTTCTCATGGTTGAAGACAGGAACATCTCCTGGGACCAGCTGCAGCAAAGCATCCTCAGCAAGCTCTATTATCTAATGCTAAATGGATCTCAGGCTCAGGTATTTCGTGCACATTCACTAAACAATAGCGTGTCACCCACTCCTGTGTCTTCGATCTGCCAGCGTTGGGCTGTCTGAACTCTGACCTGTGATGTTGGACTTCAGTGGAGGGAAATAAAAAGCAAAAACTTGCTTGAGAATTGAAGTAGGGACGCATTTTTGTCCGATATGCTGATATTTTACCATTTCGATATAAAATACTGATAGCAATATGTTTGATCTGCTTCTTTTAAAACTTTGCTATGGTGGACTAAAGCTGAACTAATGTGTTATTTTTTTCTAAGAGTAAATTCAGTTGTCAGCAGCCCTTCAAATCACTAAATGTTTATGTAAAGACTGAAAAAAATTGAACTTCATTCATTTTGGATCATTTTAATAGTTGTGGCTTTACTGCTTTGTACACACCTCACCTCTGGATTCCTTTGTTAGTATTTACACAGCACCTCCTGTGCTTCTAATGTGTTTGTTTTGTGATCAGCCAGTCCTGCATGATAAAATTCCCCTCTACCTTCTCATCCGCTCAGTAGGGACTTCTAGCTTTGACAACGATCGCTGATGAGCTCCATGTCGGCTTCATTTGTCATCTAGAGTGAATTCAAGTGATCTGTCTTAAACCATCCCTCGACACTCTTCAGTACACAGCTGGATACAAGCCTCCATTTGCACACACACGCTGGCCTGCTGCAGGTCGTCGAGTTGCCATGGGCAACGGCATGGTCACAGACAATATTTGAGGTGGCCTCAACCAGCAGTCCTGAGCTGTAGAAGCAGAGCTGAAGATGAGAAGAAAGACCAGTAGCAGTTTATTTACTGATTGCTATTTCACTTTCATAGTTAAATTCTCATAACCTGTCTGGTCAGATTCAAAGTGGCTGAACGCAGGATTCTTCCATTTGCTTGGTTGAATCATTTAAAGCAGAAAGGATCACCTGCATCCTGAGTCGTCATTCAGTTTATTGCTGATGAAATGGTTTAAAATGATATTCAGCTTTAAGGCTAAAAAAAGAACATCCTGAAATGTCCCATTTCTTTTTCTATTTACAAATATATTCTTCATGTCAACAGCTTTTTTGAATCCTTCTTTAAAACAGCTCTTTTCTTATCATTGGGCAGCGTTTTGATGCCACCTAGAGGGCTTTTTTGTTTGTTTTTTAGGATACAAGTGTATGCGTATGGAGAGGAAAACACTGCGATGTCACTGACATTGATGTAAAAAATCTGCTATGTCTTTGTCTTGTTTTCGTTTCAGCAGAGCTTTGGCGCCACCTGCAGGGTTTTTAGTGAATTACAGCTCAGTAGAAGACATCTGAAAACAAGCAGACTGACTTGCATGTCAAGATTCAGCTTTGTTTTGCAAAGCCTCGATATCCTGTGATGACCAGGTTTAACCATAGAGTGCATGTGAATTGCTTGCCAGAGGTGCTGTGGTGTTGTTGGAGTGTATGTTGATTCAGTTAGTTTAATATCAGTTAGTTTTTCCCTAACCAGACTAGTTAATATTTTATAAGGTAAAAAAAAAATATGATAAATTGTGTGTGTGTTTTTTTTGTTTGTTTGGTTTGTTTTCTTTACCAGTGGACATAGATTTCTTTCTTTTCTTATTTTTTTTATGAATAGTAGGTAAAGAGTTTATTTCACAAAAATAGATGTGAATCTGTAGATGCTGAAAATGACTTAAAAACGCCTGGATCGATGATGTGTGTGTTGGTTAACACATACACGAAGGCCTACTCTCACCAGAAGCTGTTTTCAGCTTGTACTAAAATATATTTTTTGTGCAGTTCCATACTTTTGACTCTTAAAAATGCATCAAAGTACCTTAAAAATATGTGTTTTTGGCTTGTTTTGAAGGTAGAGTGACATTTATTATGTACATTCCTGGAGCCATTGGCTGAGAAATTGCACATCACAACTGTTTCCCAAAATGTTGCATCATCTTGCGTCACACATCACAGCGACTGGACATCAAAACACTGGATGTTTTGAACGTGTACTATTGCTGATTCAGCAAACGCAAGAAGACAATATTGGAGGAAGAGAGGAGAGGAAAGAAAGAGAAAAAAAAAAGGGACAGCAGGAGATGAGACAACATTTTACCGACTGGAGAGAGTTTAGAGTAGAACTCGGATGCAAGATGGATGCTAATAATCTGATCTGACACGTCTACATTCTTAATTTCTGAAGTACCATAACTATACAGTGTTTCCCAGATTAAGTCAGAAATTATGTTATGGGGAAAGAAGAAAAACAAAAAACACAGGACGGAAAAAAAGTTAAAACTTTTTAAATTTTCATGTGTATCCGTTTTGAGTCGCTCTAAATATTCTTTAAGTTCAGATCTCATATAACGAGTTGATGTTAATACAACTTACAAAGAATATTGGATCCATTTAAACTCGTAATACAACTTAGAAATTCCTACAATGGCGGTAGAGTCAGCTTGATCAGCTGTGCGCGTACACTGGAGCGAGATGCTTCCATCTCCACCAGCCTGAGAGAATCTAGAAAACTTTCACATAAGAAAATTTATCACGTTGCAAAATTACCGATCGCAACAGGCCTACCTACCATGGATCCATAATACAGCAGCTACCATATTTGTGCCATCATTTTTACTACGGCGTCTGTGAATAGACTAACAACTCGGTGTGTGTAGTAAACTGCAGTATCAGCTTTGTTTGATAGGCGCTAGAGCACCATTTGGGATAAGTAACGCCTTAAGCAAAAACTCTTGAAGACTTGGGTTTGTGAAACAAGACTCCAGGGCTAAGCTACTTTATTTCACATCCTCCAAATGGCTTTTGTTTTATAGCTGAAAAAAGCTTGGAGCATGTAGCTGTGTTATAAAAGACAGGAAATGGACAACTTTTACAGCCATATCTCACTTTCCAAGGAGACAGTGAATAAAAGATGCTTAAGTAATTTGGTTGTTAAACTTTCTTTAAAAGACTGACACTTTTGGAGGGGAACAGTACAGTAATCTGATTATTTTAATTCCGGACCAGCTCATTTCCTTTCCTATTTAGCCAGATATCTAATTGCTATTCCGAGTTGCTGGTTACTGTTTGAGTTTGAGGTTCGCTGCTTAAACACAATGCTTTGGGCAAATGTCTGTAGACCGGGTTTTAATAGATTTGTTGAGCTGTAGTGCTGTTAGAGAGGATCTACATAACATTTAAACTAAGTGCAACAGTTAGCCCATAACTAATGTGGATCCTGTGTTCGGACTTTTCATCCTCAGATTCTTACACCAGGGAGTCGACCAGCATGGTGCTAAACTTCACATGAAGTGTGAAACAGAAGAAATGCATACTTGTACGCAGGATTTTTTCACATAAATGAACAGATAAATCCAAAGTACCAGAATAAATGAAATCCTTGGATGTCAGTCTGGATGATAATGGCAGTAAATTGTTACAAGGAAATGTGTTTTACCTGTAATGCCGGGTGCAGGTAATCATTCTGCTACATTGTGTTCAGCAACGGTGGCACATGCACACAAACACTGCATACACTGGACTATTATGACGATTTTTCTCAACAGCTGCTTGTCTGAGTCTATAAGAGAACATCTGTAAATGTCCAGCTCCAGAAAACATCCTTCATTACACTCACAAACGTGTCTGTATCTCTTTCTGCAGAATGCTGCAACGCTGTTTAAGATCAGAGTGGTGGGAGGATCTGCAGCCTATAGCTACCTTTCCCCGCAGGACAGCAGGCCACTGTACCACCCTGCAGTTGATAGGTAGGACTCACACCTACACTCACAGCAATATAAATATATACTATGTTTTATACCTTCTCACACAGACGCACGTGTGCAGTCAGTCAATTGTTCTTTCACCAATAATGCATAATGAATACAAGGCACATTCTCCATAGATGCCCACACTGAAACTTTGAGAAAAACATTGTACAAATAGCACTGATATTCAAATAAATGGAAACATGGCAATGAAAGTGTTTCACTTAAATGAAAAAATTCAAGGGAAGATGTAAAGCTGTAACCACTATGAAAACTGAATGAGCCAATGAATGCAGAAATACAATAACACGAAATCTTTATCCACCCACAGCAGACTGGTGTTCTAGCAGCAATTTTTTTAGAAATCAATGAGCATATAAAAGATTACAGGATGTGGGTTATATCAGTATCAATTAGTGTTAAAGTAAGGGTTGTGTGATGAAAGCATCACTGTGTAATCTGTGTAATTTTGTTATTTAAGAAACCCATGTGATGCTTTTGCATCAGCATGTAAAGCCTCTGTCTGCTACAGATCAGTGCTTATAACAAATTCAAGATATTACTTCGTTGACTTGCCTTTAAAACACCAGACTGCAATAGAATAAAACAGTATAATAAACTAATTTATAGTAAAACCAGAAGCTGTTTTATTTGTATGATAAACATGATAAATCCCTTAAAAATGTTCCCAGTCATGGTGCTTTTTAAGTTCTGTTAAAGCTGAATGAAAAACACATACAAAAAAGATCAGGGACCTCTGTGTCCACATCAGCATTCACAACAGGATTTGTCTTCTTTCCAACAGGCTCATCCTGTTTCACAAACCCTGAACTCATCCAGCAGGTCTTGACTGATTCTGCTGCTGTCTTTTTTTTTCTTTTTTTTTTGCCAAGTCCTTGACTTTGAAGTAAGATGATCAAGGACAAAGGAACTAAAATGAATTTTGAAGAGAATCAAGGGCCTCAGAAGCTACAGTGGCAATAGTTATCATGTTCCAATGTTTGATCCTTTTCTGTCTTTTTTTTTTTTAATGCAGCTATTCAGATCTCTAACGTCCCTGAATTGTTGAACATGTTAAATGATCCTAACACCTGGTGGTTATGCTCTTTACATACCTTACACTTTTAAACATGAATAAAAGTCCGGGCCATTGATTATTGTGAGCTGGCCCTTTATACTGTATCAAGTAGACTTTTACTTTGTAAGAAGAGAATTCCACTTTAATCATTTAATATTTGGCCCATTTCAAAGTAGATTAGGTAAAGAAGACCATTAAAAAATTGTTTTCCTCCGTTACAAAAACCCCCCACTTATGTCAACACTTAAAATTGCATCCGGCTGATATCAGCTGTGACCCGGCAGATTAAACATTTTATTTATGAATAGCAAATTCAGTCTCAACCAGTTTTCACACTTTATAATAATAGACAGACTGAGGACGAGCTCGGTTTATTGAAGTTGATGATCAGCGATATAATGAGCAGCAGCAGCATGGATCACATTTCACACACAACACACATGCTTTCATTATGCCCCGGTCACCCTACAAACATCCCAGTCAGAGGTACTGGGGTAGAACGCTCAAGAACTAATGTAAAAAGTGCTTTAGTTTATTTTTAAGAACCAAACTGGTCCTGTTCAATTTTGTGCAACTTACTTAAGCTCTATAAAAATAAAGGCAGACAAAAGGCTGACATTCTAAGTATTCTAATGTCCTGGTCCCCAAGGTGCTTGGCTGGGGCATTGGGGTGGGCGCTGACCTGTGTTGGGGGGCCATGCATGCCTGTGCATGGAAGTGTGGGTGGCTCTCGAGTCCTGGGCCCTGCGATCTGCCGCTTCTGGGTGGCTGGGCCCCTCTGGGCTGGTCGTCCCTGGCCCCCTGGTGCCTGTGCTTAATGGCTGCGGGGCGCACTGACTAGGGCCTTCCTCTGCGGTCTTCGGGGTGGGTGTGTGGTGGTCCCAATGCTGGGCTGGCTGGGACCCCCCCTTGGTCTGCCTCTGATCTCGGCAGGGGCACAATTGTATTTGCACAAGCACACTCATCACTGATCTGAACTCACATTTACTAACCTGCTGATACACTCACTGTGGGTTTAATCACCAATAATGACACGTTTTTGTTTTTTGTTGCTGATGTTTATGTTCTTGTTGTGATTCATGCTTTTTTCAGCCCGTCGTGTCTTTTTGTAGATGCATCCGATAATTTTCAGCTTTGTTTTCTTGCAGATGGTGTAGATAGTTTTTTGTTTGCTCCGAGCTGTAGCAGCTGGTCGTCTGTCCTTTCATGTTTTGACTGAACAGCGGGTTGCTTTCTCTTTGCTGTTTCTTTATCAACCTTTTCTTCTGTTAACTCTCTTTTTTTCTTTTCTTCACATCAATGTCAATAAAATTGCCTGCACGTGGAATATACAGCTTTAATAAAAGTCTAAAGAAGGCATAAATTAAATCTCTGAGCTGTGGAGCAGAGAACTGAACATTTCATCACTTTATCATGTTTCGACAATGGTGCCAAACTAGTGGCCGCATGCTCCTGCAGCTATGCTCATATTGTGTCTTTCTATGTATGTTCTCAAGATTTATTTTACTGAGTTTTGTCCTTTAATACCCTGATCTTCTGTAGAATATTTCCTACACTAGTTTGAATGGTGCCCTACTTAAGGTAGGGTTCATGCTTGTGAGGCCGTATCACGTAGCAACACACGGCACAGTGTCCGTATGAAGCCAATTTAAAGTATTTTTGCTGATACTTGTGCCCCTTTTTTATCAGATGCATGTGGGAGCCGGTAATTGAATTTTTCAATGCCAGAACACACGCTGAAGAAGTAATATCAAGGTTGTAATGCAAGTGAAGTGTGGAGACAAACAAGGAAGATAAATTCATTTCTTCCTCTTTCACCTAATTAGGACTTACTGGCAAATAAAATGAATAAGGGTGAAGCACCGATGAGGATGATTTTCAATGCAGTTTTATGCTTTTCACTGATACAAGGCTGCAGGAACAAATTCCAGACTTCAGCACCTCTTCCTGGCATTCAGATTATACTGGGAGAAACTGCAGACAGAACCGCAACAGTGGAGGAGCCATTGTTGTGTTAACATTCAGATTATGTTATTCTGGGCATGTTACTCAATAGGAGCAGGTGTGCAGCTGAGATATCGAACTGTTAGCTGTGAGTTTTTGCCCATGTTGTCTGTTTAGAGTTTCCCTGCATTATAAACTGCTCTATTACACGCAAGCAGCACCAGTGCTTTCACGTCGAGTTTTCAACCATGTCGGTTTCTGTGCTGCACTCCTAACTTTATTAGATGTGATACAAGGAGAAGATACCCACAAACAATGTTAAAAAATGTTTTTTTAGATATTCCAGTGAACAAGTTGTGTTTTAGCAGAGATCTAGAGCAGCAGCTGGCTATACTGAGAAGCCAGCATGACTTTGTAACTCATTCCAGTAATATTGTGTATGTGATGTTGGAGCAGAGGTAGGGAGAGATGTGTTTGTAAATCAGAAAATCTATCATTTGAATTTTTCATCAAAAATTACAAAACCTCCTGCATTATTTTCTTTCTTTGTTCGGAGCAAAACCAGCATCTGACTTTACACTTTAGTCACCCATCAGAGATTTTTGTTGAATATTTTTTTTTTGTTTTTTTATTTTCATTTGAGATCAAAGCAGTGAAGGTAACCTCTGAAATATAAAAACACAACTCCTACACACTCTGAGGATCCATGTGAAATGCTTGCATTTTACATGATGTGAAGCCAGGGTCCTGTCTGCTGTCAGTGTGCGAGTGTGTTTTTATTTGTGGGAGAAAATGAATCGTACCCTTTCAAAGGCTAATTGTCACAAAGCAGATCTATTAGTTCTGTCATTATAGTGAAGCTAATATAAGCCTCCTTTTCTTTTTGCGTAATAACAAGAATGTGTGTAAAATTGTAAAGTAATTGTGCTGTTTTTGTTGTCCTTGTGTTGCAGAGCTTTAAAGTTCTGTGGCCCAGGAGGACCGCCCCATGTGAAGCTGATTATTGAGTGGGAACACAGCTCTAAAGAATGGTAGGTGCTGTGCAAGCATCTACTCCCTATTACATATAAAACTAGAGAAACATAATCACAAGACAAACAATCCTACAGAAGATCTACTGTTGAAATTATCCATCGTGTCATTTTTTCCAGAATATACACTGATTTATTCTGTTAGATGAAATGAACATGTGCTCCCACTGATCCAACCAGTGTAAGTAAAGCTTAATTTGCCACTAATTGAGGACACCTTGTTCTGCTTTCAGTCTGTTTGGCAGCATCCAGGATGAAGTAGTGAAGGACGCAGAGAGTGTGAGGAACCAGCAGCAACAACACCTTCAGCAGCATAGCTGCACCTTGGACGAGTGCTTCCAGCTTTATACCAAAGAAGAACAGGTGAGACAGACGACAACAGGATTATAAGAGCAATAAAAGCTGTTATTGTCATCCATCTGTTTCAGCCTTTCTGTATATAATGATCTACCTCCTGACTCTGCTCCTCACTGGATTCTTCTACACTTTTTCCCCTCCAGTCTTCTGTTTTAAGTCTATTATGTTTCTGTTATCCAATGATTGATGTAGTTTGTGTTTGTTTTTATTGCAATTTGTAATGAGGAGGAAAATACATAATGTTTTATAGAAATAAGGCACCATCAGAGCATCAGGTTCAACATGTAGGCTGTAATACAAGTAAACAAACTACGGGCCCATGTGCCAGCCTTTTTGATTAGAATCCTAGTCTGCTTGCTCGGAAAGTCAGCTTTGTTTTATGTGCAAATTAATTCTGATTCTAATCAAAGAACTCTTTTTGTTTCGGTCCGTTTAGAACGGCCAAAATACAAGGAGCGTACAACATATATTGTGAGATGCCAAAACAAATGCATTTGTGGGGCGATCACGAGCTAAGGACGGGAGAAACGACTGAAAAAAGTCCTTTAAATCTTTTGATTTGTGAAAACTTTATTCTTCATTCATTAATTCATTTTCTACTACTTTTTTACTACTTAGTCCATTACGGGTCGCAGGGAAGCTTGGAGCCTATCCTAGCATTTAACAGGTGAGAGGCAGGGTACAACCTGGACAGGTCACCAGTCCATCGCAGGGCCAACACAGATAGGGACAAACCCACTCACTCCTAGGGAGAATTTAGAGTCACCAAAATAACCTAACATGCATGTCTTTAGACGGTGGGAGGAAGCGGGAAAACCCAGAGAGAACCCACGCATACACGTGGAGAACATGCAAACTCTACACAGAAAGGCCACCACCCCCAGGTTCGAACCGAGCTGGGACGTCTTGAAACAAGTTTTTACAGCTAAAATTGGGTTTGACAGATACAAAATACATACTTGCAGCACAAAATTAATATTATACATTCTGTTCTTGCCAAGTATACTAAAACAAGATCATAAAGGCTTTTTGGCTGAAAATTCAAGGAACATTATTGTCAAAACAGCACACATTTACACAGATTTGTAAATGTGTAATTTAGTACCTGAGGCCTCAGATTTAGCCCAATAAATAGTTAACAGTATAAAAAAGACCTGTGCAAAAAATATAATAAGTGAAGAATAAAATAAAGAGTACTACAACAAACCGGTTGCAAAAGCAAATGTAGAGACGAGGAAGTTTGTTTTTTTCTCCAATTTCTCAATTCATGCAGCTCATGCAAAGATTCCTGAACATTTAACACTCAAACACATGTCACAGATTTTGAGGCCAAGTTGGACATTTATGTAGTAGTAGAAACCACAGCAATGTTTGCCTTCAAACCTGAGAAAAGTGGTAAATTAGAGCCATACATCACAAAAAAGGGGACAGAATAAATTAAACCCCCAGTGAAAACAGCATATATGCTGAAGTTGAGTCCTGGAAAGCTATTAGCCACTGATTAAATCAACATTTGGTTATTTACTGTCTAAATTTCATGAACAAGACTAGACTAGACTAGAAAAAAGGAGCAAGGCAAATATAAAGATCTAGTTTTATGCCAGTGGTGAAAAAGGAAGGACTGAAAAAGTGTACAGAAATGATCTGGACGCAGGTGAGAGGAGGTGAGAAAGATCAGGTCATGTAACTGGTGGGAAAGTGAGAAGTGATTTCAAAATGACAACTTGAAGGAAGGAGACAACCTTAACAGAATGAACCAAATAAAGAAGCACATC
This sequence comes from Rhadinocentrus ornatus, assembly GCA_037177495.1. Lineage (NCBI taxonomy): Eukaryota > Metazoa > Chordata > Actinopteri > Atheriniformes > Melanotaeniidae > Rhadinocentrus > Rhadinocentrus ornatus. The sequence continues at coordinate 6,543,427 of JBAMHW010000004.1, forward strand.
AAATGGTAGCTTTTAAAAAAGAGTAATGTATTTTATATATATATATATATATATATGTATATGTATATATATATACAGTGAGGAAAATAAGTATTTGAACACTCTGCTATTTTGCAAGTTCTCCCACTTAGAAATCTTCAAGGGGTTTGAAATTTTCATCGTAGGTGAATGTCCACTGTGAGAGACATAATCTAAAAAGAAAATCCTGAAATCACAATGTATGATTTTTTTTGACAATTTATTTGTATAAAACAGCTGCAAAAAAGTATTTAAACACCTGAGAAAATCAATGTTAATATTTGGTACAGTAGCCATTGTTTGCAATTACAGAGGTCAAACGTTTCCTGTAGTTTTTCACCAGGTTTGCACACACTGCAGGAGGGATTTTGGC